>APFE030999681.1:0-64579 GCA_000404065.3 Pinus taeda
AACATCGTTCCAGTATACACACTTTTCGTTTTTAGCACTGTTTTTGATGTTTTTTTGGGGTTTTTGGGCCAGAGTTCTTGTTTTGAGTTTATAGTTCCCGTTTCAAAGTTTACATTTATTTGTGAATGCTCGCATATTAGATGATTGCTTTTACTGTAGCAATTTGATCTGACCATTATTGATAAGCTTGGTAAAGAGAATGTGGTTGCTGACTTTTTGTCTAGAGTAAATTTTCCTGTAGGTAAAGAAAGGATGGTGGATGACCAAATGCCAGATGAACACCTATTTGCTATAGCAGTACTCTCTCCATGGTTTGTTAATATAGCAAACTACTTGGTTTCAACACAATTCCCACCACACCTATCCTCAAAAGAGAAGAGTAGGATAGTAAGGAAAAGCACCCCTTTCACTTGGATTAGAGACAATCTCTTCAAACTTGGCCCAGATCAGATCATGAGAAGATGTGTCAGGGAGGAGGAAGTCTTTGACATCCTCCTAACCTATCATGGCAGGCCTTGTGGAGGTCATTTCGCAGCAAAAGGAAACACCTTCATGATATTGCAAGCAGACTACTATTATCCCACTCTTCGTCAAGATGTGAGGAGATATACGAGCCAATGTGATCAATGTCAGAGGATGGGGAAACCCACTCCCAAGGATGAAATTCCCATGCAACCTCAAGTGACCTTTGAACCATTTGAGAAGTGGGAAATGGACTTTGTGGGGCCTATCAACCCCCCTTCAAAGCAGAAGCAATACATCATTGTGTGCACTAACTACCTGATAAAGTGGGCGGAGACAAAAGCAATCAAAGAAGCGATAGAGGAATAGGTAGCTGCGTTTTTTAGGGAAAACATATTCTACAAGTTTGGGTCTCTGAGAGAGTTGGTCACAGACCAAAGCAGTCAATTTACTTCCAACTTGATTGCAGACCTACTCACACATCACAAGATCAAGCACAGGACTTCCACCCCTTACCGCCCACAAGCCAATGGGCAAGTGGAGGTCACTAACAGAGCATTGGAAGGGATCCTAAACAAGGTAGTTAGCAGCAGTAGAAAAGACTAGGTAGATAGATTAGTTGAGGCCAATTTTGCCTACAACACAACATGGAAGACCACCACTAGGTTCACACCCTATGAATTGGTCTATGGGAAGAAAGCTTTGTTGTCAATAGAGTTTGAATTCAATACCCTAAGGATGGTAGCTCAGCTAGACCTAGACCTTAGCCATGCACAGAAGGAGAGATTACTTCAACTCAATGGATTGGATGAATACAAATTGCAAGCCCTTCTCCATACAGGGGTAGTTCATCTTTAGAGAAAGATATGGCAGGACAGAAATATCAGGGAGAAGTAATTCCAAGAGGGAGATTGGGCACTACTCTATGTTTCAAGATACAAGGATTTCAAAGGCAAGATGAGGACAAGATGGCTGGGACCCTACACTGTGGAGAAATACAATGACAATGGTTCATTGTTGATTAGAACCATTGATGATGAAGCCATTCCCATGCTTGTCAATGGGAATTTGTTGAAAGTATATAAGAAAGCCTCCTCCAAATGAGAGTTTATTGAAGATTTGAACATAATAGTGATGGTAGTGGAGCATGTCTTAGCTTCCACTTCACCCACTCACTGAAAAAAAGAGAGAAAAATAAGGACTCAAGTGAAAACCTCCATGAGGCGCTTGAGTCCCATCATTTGGTTGGAAACATCTTCTGAGGCGGCCCAGTGATGTCAAAAAAGAAAAAAAGGAGAGAATAATATCCTTGGGTGAAAAGCTCCCATGGAGGCACTCAGGGTAGGCAATTAGGGTGAAAACCTCTCTAAGGTGCCCTAGTTGTTTAAAAAAAAAAAAAAGAGAAACAAAAATGATTTTTTATTGCATTGCAAGTTTGCAGGAGGACTACAAGGAGCAGAAGAAGATGCCAAGGGGTCCCCGACATCCATACCGACATCCATCTCATCTTCTCCACACCTTCCTCCATCATTTTTGGTATCTCTTTCACCTCACTATACGTCTTTTTCCAAAACTGTGTTTTCTACAGGAGGCTCCTGTAGGAATTACAGAGAGCCAAAAGTGTCTACAGGAGGTAGTTTGAGGGACAAGGAAAGATTCATGAGGAACTTATCATCCCTCTTACCACCTTCAAGCTCCTTGCCATCATTTCCAAGCCTGCATCTAACTCCAAGCATCATTATTTTTTTCCTTGTCCAATGAAAAACACAGAAAAATAGTTTTTTCAGTTTTGCAGTTTGAAAAAAAAAAATATATATATATATAAAATTAAATATAAATAACTATATATATATATATACTATATATATATATATATAATATAATATATAATATAAAAGGAGAAAAGACACCATCAACTTCACCTGAAGCTTACCTACTATCCCTCCATCTTATCTACACCTCTGGCATCAATTCTTCGAGCTTGAAACACAGAAAAAGCCGAAGTTTCAAGGGGAGAAGCAACTAATAGAGCTCCTATGGAATTCCTGTGGCAGTTGATCCCATAAAGTCTAGCACCAACAGCAAGAGAGTGCACATCTATAGGTTGGAAAGGCACATGCAGCTTAGCTCCAGCGAATGAAGAACCTACAAAACCACACAACAACACATCAGCAAGCAAAGATAGCATGCATGAAGGAAAATGAAGGCATGCAGCAGCACCTCACATTTGATGGCAACAAATACACTTGGATCATAGGTAAGTAACTAAGTCACTCCTCTATTTGCATCTGTGTAACTAGAAATCATACGAAGGCAATGAGAGGATTGAAATTGAAAGAGGAAAAGGTGGCCAGTTAACTTGGCCACCTTCATTTAGTTGACTCCACTTAACTGAGATGTCACCCACACGTGCGCATAGTCAACTCAAGAAAAAGATGCCAAGGGTAGGTAGTGGGAGGAAGAGTTAACTCTGATGCAATAATTAGGGATGATTATGAGGAGGGGCCATGATGACCAAATAGGTGGGGACCAACTGTCTGAATATGGGCAACGTGCACCTTGCTAGCTCAACATTCATAACTAAAAATATCCATAAAGGGTAATGAGCACTCCTCCTCATGCATTCTCACCACCTCTTCTTCATTTTCTCCTTGTAACTCAGCCACAACTATCTTCCTGTGCTCCCACAGCCTCATAACCACCATCCTCCATATTCTTTCTCTCAGCATTTTCTACAGGAGCACCTACAGGAAATCTATAGGAGCACCTATAGGAAATCTACAGGAGGGACAACGAGCTTCTATAGGAGGGGCAGTGAGTCATTTTGAAGGGAGGAAATGTATTTTTTGGCACGAATTTCAGTCTGAAGAGGTAGGGTTGATGAATGCCCTCTGATTATATATCAAAATTTGAAAGAGTGGTCTCAAATCGAAGATAAAATGAGTCTTTAAGAGGGTAGAAAATACATAAAAATTTATGTTTGTTTTAAAAAAACACAGTCTCCTCTGTTTCTCTGTTTTTCCAAAATTCTTTGTCTCCACCTCCATATTTGGTTTTTCAAAAGAAGTACAGATAGTATGACATGGGGGTTTATGAGAAAAGAACCAACTAACTCCACTAGGCTCCATGCACCTCCTCAAGTGGTGGACATATTTACAAGGGCAAACTAGATGAATTTCTTTGAGAAGTTTAGAGGAATTGATGATGAAATTGCCCAAGAATTTTCTCTCTCTTTTGTCCTTCACACAAGAACTCATGCTACTATAACCATTAGAGACCTCTCCATTGAAATAACCCCTGAATTCATCATTAGGGTCACTACCCTTCCTCTTGGGCTACCTTGGAGTAAAGATGAGAAACCAATTGGCCAAGCTGCTAAGAAGAAATTTTTCCAAGATAATGAAACCATTGTTGAAGAAAAAAATGGAATTAGGAGAGCTAGTATACCATATCCCTAGGATGAGGTTAGCTACCGAGTGATCAAATAAATTTCTTGTGAGGAGAGGCACAACATTGTCTATGGATATCATTTCACAATCCTCCATGACTTGAGATATGGCATGGACACCCTAGCACCTCAAAAGCTCAGTATCCCTTAAATCCTCGTTTAGTCCCTCATTGACTCCAGCACCAAGGTACAAGTAGGAAATTCACAGCAGCTAGCTCACCATGGCTTAATCAAAATCCTAGTAGAGGAAGCCCTCCATACCTTTACACTCCCTATAACATGGGATGTTTTCTGAAATATGACAGCTAAGGATGACATAAAGGCATTAACTTATGATGTTAGTCCTACTATTAGTGAGGAGGAAGAAAAACAAGGAGGAGAAGATGAAGCCAATGGTAACATAGCAGAGCAAGAAAGGAAGGAGGAAATAAAAGAAACAGAGGATGGAAAAGATGAAGAGACAAAAGAGGGAGAAAAAGAGGCAGAGAGGGCAGAGCAAGGAGAAGAGTCCCATGAAAATTTGGAAAGAGAAGTAGCAGCTTCCCTCACTACCCTCAGTACACCAATTAAGCAGAAGCAGAAGAGGAAAAGAAAAACCTCCATGTATTTCAGGGCGAGGAAGAGCACAAAAATTAAAATAGAAAAACCTCAACCCTCCTTAAAGATTCCCATTACCATTGAATATTCACCATCTACAAAGGTGAAAGAATCTCCTTCGAAGACACCTATAACCTATGAAAGGGGGACTCCAAGATCTTTTACATGGAAGGGAAAGGCAGTTCTACAGGACCCCAAACCAGAGCTACAAGAGGCTAAAACAGTCCTACAGGAGACACTGTCCAAACTATAGGAGACACAAAAGCTTGAGAAAAAGATAGGAGGATAGCAAAAGGTGAAGGAGTAAGCACAAGAGCTATAAGAACTTGACCCCCAGTCTAATCTTGCCTCCTATTACAATCTACCTGAGGGAGGTAGGATAATCCTGCAGAAATTTACAATTCAAGTGTTTTTTGAATTAGAGAAAGAGAGAGTGAGAACACATAGGTGGATGTAGATAGCCAAGTATAAAGGAGTTGAGGATATTGGCCACATGGAAAACAAACTCAAGGAACTGGGTAGAGAATTGAGTGCTCTCAGAGACAGAGAAGCCATTACAAGAAGCCACCTTGAAAATGAGAATGAAATACTAAGGAGGCAGTTGCAGGAGAAAGAGACTCATTTGGCATACATGGCCAGCTTATCCATGGAATCATTACAATGTAGAACACTAGCCAAATATTATGGCCTCTATCTAAAGGATCAATGACTTCAATTCCAAATAAAATCTTTGGCACAAAGAAGCACAATAACTTTCCAAGACTACAGGAAATTCATGGATTTGTGTGACCAAAGCACCTCAGAGGATAATGCAAAGATGGCAGAGTTCTACCTACACAACTTGGCCCTCACAAACATGAATGTGTGGGACCCCAATGCCAAGCTATGGGATCTACAATTAATGGCCATGGCCTCATGGATGAACCATGAAGAATTGAGGATAGCAGAAATGAAAAGATTGCTAATAAAAGAGCAGAATGAACCATTGATGCTAAGAGCTAAGCCATCAGATCCTATGGCACTCATCAGCACACAAAACCTGCTTCCCAATGACCCTCAAATTTCCCCTAAATATCTAGCCAATCAAGAACAAGCCATTGTACACTTTGAAGATATGTTTAGGCTACTTGGGGAGGATTGTGTGCATGCATGCATGACAAGATGGAACACCCTACCTCACAGTTTGCATATTAGGGAATACCAGTCCCCCATGAGGTTGAAGGAGGTATTAAAAAGAGTGCCAATGTACATGCACTCCATGTAAAGGATAAAACTCAACTAGATTGGCCTCAAATTGAGTCCACTCATATTAGGCATGCTGGAAGGTAGAAGAGAAGAAGAAGAGGAGAAGTAGTGGAAGGATATAGAAAGATAGGCAGGATTTTATGGGGAACATGAGCAGACAACATCAGAAGCTTGGAATGCTAGGGAGGTCACCAGGGCCATAAAAGATGAAGAGCCTAACTAGGTTGCTCATAGGATGAGAAACACCTTTAGTAGGGGGCTAATGATGAGCCTCATAAATGGGTAATTATATGGGCTAATTTTACCTCCTAACCTAGTCAAATCAACAATTCTCTTAGTTTATTGTATGATTTTCTAATTATATTTATGCTTATAGGGTGAGTTGAGTTAGTTATTATGCCATGTGGTCTAACATGTATTTAATACAGATTATTGATGGATTTTGTTAACACCCAGGTTGTTCCCTATGACTCCCAAGGGAATACGGCCAGGGTAACTACTAACCAATCTTTGAACTATAGCTTCTAGCCCAGCTGTAATCAGAGAGGGCTCTCTCTTTAAGGTTTGTCTCTGTTCTATGGATATTTTAGGCTAGTTATGAAGTGAAGGTTTTTGGTTTATGTTTGGTTGGGAGGATGTTTTTCTGGAAGCTTTGAAATGTAGTTCTGCAGGTAAAATTAGTCCATTGGGCAATGGAGTCTGTGGCTGTTGGTTTCTTGAAATCGTGAGTTTGATGCAGCTAGAGTTACAGGGCCATTTAGATACTTCATGAAACAAACTTTAAATTGTGATGATGGAGTGCAAACAACTAGTGAAAAGTAATTAAGAATTTTCCACTAAGCTGGGGTGTGAGAAAGGGATGTATTCCTCAGGAGCAAACTTGAATTCCTAAAACAATAATCAATGTGATGATATAGTGTGAAAGGGTAGCAATTCAGAATTACGCTTTCATTACTATAACTGAAGAAAAGACATTCAAAATAGATTAGATTGAGTTTAGGGTAATCTGTGATTAAATCCTGGAACTATTCTTTTTCCTTGCTATTAACTATTTAAACACAGGAAATATGAAAGATAACAAACACATAACAAAGAGTTACAAGAGAAACTTATTGTGCCATGAAATACGCAGGAATCCTGCCACTTTCAGCTAAACACCAGAAAACATCAAGCAACACAGAGCTTTGGAAATTCCATCATCCTTTGTATTACTTCTCTGAGAGTTACAATGAAAGAAAAGCAGAATAGATATGAACAATCTCTTATATCCAACGTCCAACCCCTGCTAACATATGCGAGGGGGAATATATAGAAGTGTTTCATACAAAAATATCTAAGGCATTCAGTCATCTGAGAGGTAAAATATCTTCATTAACTCGTACAGAAATTGCAGATAAAAAGTTATTACAATCTTTAATGCAACATAAAGGCTCTTTACTCCTGTCAGAAAATTTTGACCTTTGGAGCTCACTAAGTCGGTTGAGCGCTTTGTTATAACTGCTGAATGACGTGCCTGTGCAGCTCTGTCCTCCTGTAGCTTTTCGGCCCTGTCACCTGTGACTGCCAGTGCTGCTGTGGTGGCTGAATATTTGTGCTGAGTTGGCTCAGCCTTTTTCTGCATACCTTCTGATGTGTCTTTATCTTCCTGTGTATGAAAACTTAAATATTTTCAAAAATTAACAACATAATTACTGACTTTGATTTAACAGTAATTGTATCAAATTATTCCACACATCCTATGTAGGCAATCGATGCCTATAAATTGACCCCATGGTCTCATCTGCCTCTGTATACTTGTAAAAATGGGGAGGCTCATCAAACAAGTGTGTAATTTCATTCATAATAAAAAATAAACTCTACACCCTGTTGAAGAGGGTCTGTCCTGTTGCTGGTCCTGTTTCTACTGATGTACTAGCTGTCTCTGCAATTTGATTTCCAGCAAAAGTGTTCACTCTCTTGGCATATTTTTCATGTGAGAGCAGCCTTCCTGATGGCTCCATCAAGCTAGGAAGACCCCTGTTTTGCAATGCCATGAACCTGTCCTGGAATTTGTTGATATCTGCTTGCATATCCTAGGTTCTTCTTTCCAGGGTCTGAACCAGGTTTCTCAATGTCAGGACCCTTTTGATCATTGAGATGGTCTCAGTCCTGTTGCCAATTCACATTTTGATCAGATAGGAGCTTGTCCTGTAGTTCAGCACATTTATCATTTTGGTGGCAATCTCAGGCATGTTGCCTAGAGATGCCCTTGCTCGTTGGATCTTTCTGTGTGCTTTTCCAATGAGAGTTATTTTCTCATGGATGGCCTCAATGTACTCCCACTGGTCTGTGATGGACTGGCCAATATTGGCCCACAGGATCCTCTTGAGTTCAGATGTCACCTTGTCCAGTGTGAGTTCTTTTTCTAGCTCATTTATTCTCTTTTTGAGAGCCTTGACCTCTCTTTCTCTTTCGGCCACATTCTGCTTGGACTTGTCATATTTCTCATTGATTTTAGCCAGAGTGTCTTTGGCCTGATTTAACTCTGACATTTGAGCCTCCAAGGCTTGAATCTCAGTTCTCAGCTTTTGCATGTCAAGGCTTTTACCCTGCTCTGTTGTTGGTGCTGAGGTGGATGGTGCTGCTTGTTGTGTCTGCTGACTGGGAGGAGCAGTGGTTTGAGGAGCTTCCTCCAGATTAATTGTTTCTGGAGGGGCTTGTGAAGTTTGCCCTGCCTCCTTTTGCTGTAATGTTGTCTGAAGGGTGGCCTCTGTTTCCTGCAGCCTCTCTTGAGTGTGGATGAGCTCTTTATATAATGTAACTAGCATAGCAGCTGCATCCTTGTCTTGTCTGAGCTAGGCAATCTCTTCTGTTTGAGGATGAAGAGTTGCCGGGATCTTTATCATTTTTCTTAGTGCTGCCATATCAGCATCCCTTAGCTTCAGAATCTCTTGCACTGCCTTGACATCTTTAGGATCATGTCCAAGCTCTATTATGATTTTCTCTAGAGCATTGATCCTGTTGTCTTTAGCTTGAGAGGAAGCCCTTTCCAGCTCAAGTTGTGCAGTGGTGTTATCTAGGCTATTTTGCAGCCTATAGTTCACCAAGGTTTTATCTGCCAAGGTGGCATACACCATCTCACTCGTTTGTTTATGCAATTCAATTTGATCCATTGGGTGGATGTCTTTGGACAGGACCTCAAGGTTGGTCCTGATATAATCGGCAACTGACTGTGGTTGCTGCACTGTTGGTGTGAAATGGCTCATTATCATTTTTCCCTCATGTGCATCATATGCAGACATGAGTCTGTGCTGGTTTGTGGGAGCCATTTTTAATAGATGATTATATAATTGCAGCCTTAAGGGTTCATTTCTCTTTTTGATGTCCTTAAATTGCTGCTTGATGCTTTTCTCACCTTCTCTCTGTTGGCCTGAGGAGCTAACTTCTCCTCCTGCTGCCCTTTCTTGTTCTTGTTGGAAGGAGCTGGCTGAGGCCTCCATGCTGGGCAGGCCTGTACCTGAAGTCTGCCCTATTGGCATTTCTTCTTTAGAGAAAGGGTTTAGCCTTTGCCTCTTCTCCCCTTGAGTTGGTGATGCAGTAAGGGGAGTCTCTCTGTCCCTTTTTCTGTTTACGTCCTCTCTTTGTGGGGTTTGGAGGACAGAAGAATCAATCCTTGAGTCTTGCCTGGGAGGTGCCATTTGTGTTGGCTGCTGCTGTGTGGCCATTGGGGCCTCTGCTGTATGTTCTCCCTACCCTGGCTGATCCTTTTGTGGCTGTGGTACCTGTTGAGGTTGTTGAACCTGTGCCTGCTGTACCTGTTCCTGTTCCATCTCTTTCTCCTTGCCTTTGCTGTGAGCTTGGCTTGTAGTTTGGACTGCCTCCTGATGTGCTGTAGAGGATGAGGCAGCTGCTCCTGCTTGAGGCTTTGGCAGAGAGTATACCTGTGCAGGAAGTTCCAAGTTAGCCAATTTAAGAAGTCTTCTTCTTGCTCTCTCATTCAACTCTTCTTGTGTGATAGGTTCCTCTAGTGTGCCTCTTTTCCATTTTGGTTGATTGGCATATTGTTCAATGTGAGGAATCCTTATATGGTCATAGCTAGATAGCCTATATTTGACCCTTCTTAATGATATGGAGTGATTGGGGTCGTAGGGTTTGCAAAGGAAACTGGTCTTCAAGCCAAGGCCTTCCAGCTTTCTATCAGCTTCTTTCCAACCTTCCTCCCTTTTGTTCAAGACAAGGTGGCCCAATTGGTTTTTTACTTTCAGCTGTGCCTTCTTGCCCTTGCCTGAGAAGTGTATCATATCAGCATTCCCAAATTGCTTGAAGTATTTAAGGGCAAATAGTCTCATGGGCACATATTTGGGCAATCTGTATGGGGGTAACTCACAACCATATATTCTGATTACGGTGTAGTTTTGGTAAAAATACCAATCCGCAATGTTGTACACTTTGGATAACTACAGGATTCTCTGCATCTCATCAGTCAGTCTTGGAGGAGGTGAGCTTAGGAACAAGGACATGCCTGGGTGAATGAAGAGGTCTATAAATTCATAGTAAGTGTATGGAGAGTAGGCTCTGCAATGAAACACTGAGCTCCAGTACACTACTGACCTTGGATTGCCTTGTGCATCCATTCTCTTGACAATGAAGGAGAATTTCTCATGCTGATAATATAGAATCAAGTGGTAGATGTAGGAGGTGTATTTGAACACCTTCTCTCTTGATAGGTTCATGAACTGCTCATGCATCTTATCTGAAATGTAGGTGGCATAGTCATAACAGATTGGAGTTTTGCCAAGGGAAAACATAGTCATCATCACCAGTACAGTTTCATCAATATATTCCACTGATTTGTACCCCAAGATGGAACTGATCATATCTGCAAGTTCTACACCCAATTGTTTGAGGTAACCAGCAAAGATAGGAGGGTATTGCACAGTGTCAGAGTTTATAAATAATTGGTTTAACTTTGTGATCTGAGCATCAGTCAGCATCTTGGCTCCTTGGTTTATCAGATCCAACAAAGACAAGGGAACCAATTTCTTCTGAGTTTTAAACTGTAGCATCTCTCTAATGGCCTCAGGGGTCATGCAGAATACAACTGAGCCTGAAGGGTCAAGCACAACTATTTGAGTAGGATCATAGCATACAGCACAGAGATGGATCAGGTCAGGGAATTGGTTGACTTGAGGGAGCCTGAAAATTGGGAGGAAGGAATCCCAAATGCCCAATATATCTGTTCTATCTTCATGTTTGGCCTTCAGCTCATTTAGCAGGTGAAGGTGGAACTTGCTGTGTGTCAAAGAGTCCTCTGAGATTTGGTAATCTAAGTTTGCCAAATCCTGCCACTCCAGTTCTCTCTGAGGGGCATTTAAGGGAGCAACATTGAGGGCCACAGGTGCAACTGGAGTCTCCATGGTTACTTAGACTCTGTTTTGTATATAGACTACTATTACTTAGACTGGGCAATAGAAAAAGAGCACTGCCTGAGTGAAGAGGTGAATTGAGAAATGAAGGATAACAAGGTAAGTTTACAGTAATTGAAATACTGTTTCAGTCACTTGAGAAGGCAAATCCTTGTCTTTAACAGACCTTCCCCAATAATTAAGTATAGGTTCTGGGTTTCTGTTCACGACTGCGCGAATGAAAATGCAGGTTTTCAATGAAGGTTGTGTTAAAATAGGCTCGGCTGATGAATTTTGACCGTCAAATTTTCAAGTGGGAGCTGGGTGCAGAGAATTCACCGGTGAATTATATGTTTTTGGTGCCTAAAATGAGTTCTCAGTTATTGCAGACAAAAACCAGGCTTTAGAGAAAACTTGCAGGGATAAATACCTGGTAAATCGATGGGCTGGGTCACAAATGCAGGTGGGTAGGCGCGCCGAATGTCTCCGGGTCGATCTGAGCAGGTTGGTGCAATTGGTCGTAAAATGCATGCAGAGGGCGCAATAATAGTTTTTGCAAAAAGTGCAAAAAGAACGCAAAAATTGACAAAATATGGCTTTTTTGGGACATTCGCGCCCTTTTTTGGATGACGTCAGCATGACGTCATCAGGTGGGTCAGGGTCGGGTGACGTCAGCATGACGTCATCAGGTGATGTGGCAGCCTGTGAGTGGTCCACGGGGGTGGTGAGGTGGCAGACAGGTGGAGCAATGGCGGATGGAGGTTGCAGAGGCGGCGCTGACGCAGGCAGTGACGCGGTGCTGACGCAGGCAGGCGGATTGGCAGAAAACCGAAAACCATGGTGGTATCGCATCTCATCGCTTTTGCTACGAAAAGGAATCTGTCAGAGGGTGCTCCGATGCGATTTGGGGGCGACGCGTGGACCCGGCCTGATGTCAGCCTCTGACAGATATCGGACGATATCTTTCGGACGTCGGGGCCAGTCTGATATCCACGTCAACTGTCGGATAAAAAGGGCTTGATCGGACGGTCGATGGGCCAAATATCTACGCAGATGGTACGACGTCGGGCGGGTATAAAATATTGTTTTCTTTGGAATTTGCACCCGGCGGGGCCCTTAGAAATGTCAATGATTTTTCATGGTTTCTAATGTTTTCTTTATTAAATCACGCATGGCCGAAAAAATTTAGGATAAGGCGGAAAACTAAGGTTCTTCAATGTATTTTTGCAAATTTAGCACTTGGCTTTAAGAACATAGGCTAAGTGGGTTTTTTATGCAATTTCATATAAAAGCGCGAATGGGTCCCGACCTTAGGATAAGGGGGACAAAGTGGGTTTTTCCATATATTTTGCATTTTGAGTAGGTCTAAGGGTGAAAAAGGGGTTTTTCAAGGTTTCTTAGGCAAAATGAAGGGTTGGCTAAGTAGATGAGTTTCTGAAGGTGGAAAAGAGGTTAGGCTTGGTTCTCAAAACTGACCAGATGTCAATTTGATTCCCTGGTAGTCAATCATATGGCTATAATGTCAAGGAGGGGATATTTATAGAATGCTTAGGGTTTATACACCATGGTGTTTATAATAGTAGGGAAAAGGTGACATAGGGAGTTAGATAATAAAAGTTAGAGGTTAAATATGGAGGGAGAAGGTGAACGAGGAGTGATATTACTAAGTTTTCTTTGAAAAAAACTTAGTTTAGGGAGTACATCAAAATGAAAAGAATTTTGCACAAGAAATGTGGCTTTTAGGAATCAAGAACCAACATAAAACCTTGAATTTCTTTCATAAACACAACTGGTGCAGGGATGTTAGTAATGAGTGATGAATCAGGAAAAAGGGGAAGTTAGACATGCTTCTTTATGTTGTTTTCCTTGTATTGATCAGCAAAATTCAGCTTGGAAGGAACAGCACTTCTGCAACCCCATCTACCTACCCAACTATTTGCCTAGCATTTTTTGTTTCTTCTTGGAGGGTGTACTTGGACTTGCAAACCCTTGTGTGCCTTTTCTTTTTCATTGGATTTTTCCTTTGATTCCCTATCTAGCGCTACCCTTATTTTTTCCAAGGCCCCAGATTAAGCAGTTGGGAACCTTAGCTTCTCTGCCTAACTACTGATCTGCCAAGATTAAACAGTTTGGACAGACTTCTTTCTCTACTTTACAATAGCAAATTGAAACATGGCATGATCCAGATTAGACTGTTGGACCATCCATCAAAATTTTAATAAACATGAAGGCATGTACACACCTTGCCTTTTTTTGAAAATATGGGATCTTTGTATCAGCAAAGCAGAGCATATTTGGCATTTAAATTTGCCCATCATGAAATATGAAACCTATTGGTATAGGTATCCAACAGATACGATGAACTAAAGTTGAATTTTGTTCCAAGATTCTTCCACAATGTTCTCCAAAAATTCCCTCTGAACCTCATGTTTGTGTCAGATATTATGCTATTTGGCGAGCCATGCAATTGGGCAATCTCATCGAAAAACAAATGAGCCACATGTGTATCATCACTAGTCTTCCAACGTGGGATAATATGGGTCGTCTTCGTAAATTTGTCTACAACTACAACTATGGAGGCTTACCTCATTGCATCCTTGGTAAACCCAAAAGATTTTCCATACTCATGGAGTCCAATGGTCTACTGGGATTGGGAAAAGGAGTATACAATCTAGCATTTTGACTCCTCCCCTTCACATGTTTACACACTTTGCATTTTCTCCCATATTTCTCCACATCAACTATCATCTTTGGCTAAAAATAAAAATGTTCTAGCTTCCCAAGTGTCTTGTCCACACAAAAATGCCTTGATAATCCTCCTTTGTGCTTTTCTTGCATCATATTCTCTATCACTGAGAAATTAAGGATACATCATTGACTGTTAAACAAAAAGCCATGCTGCAACATAGACTCTATCCATGGGCTACTATCTCTACTCACGGGGTTCTTGCATGCTTCAAAGGTCTCTTTAAAACCAACATCATCCTCATACAAGTCCTTCAAATAATCAAAGCCAGAAATCTATGCATGGCACTCCTTCATAATCAAACTCCTCCTGCTCAAAGCATCGACTACCTTATTCTATTGTCCACTCACATGTTTTAGAACAAAGATGAAACTTTGTTGGAATTCCACCCACTTAGAATTATTATGGTTAAAATTGTGTTGCTTCATTATATACTGTAATGAAAAGTTATTAGAGAACAAAATAAACTTCCTAGGCGTCACATTAATGTCTCTAATGCTTCAATGATTGAACCACCACATGGAATTCCTTGTCATGAGAGGAGTATTTTTGTTTCTAATCATTTAACTTCTTACTGAAATATGAAACAGGTCTACCCTCTTGACTCAAGACTGTTTCACTAGCATCACATATAACTTTGAAAATATGATTAAATTTAGGTAGCTTCAACACCAGTTTCTCAGTGATCTTCATCTTCAAGAGCTGGAAACTTTTCTCTACTGTTGTTGTATAGAAAAATGGTTGTCTATCTTTCTTGATTGTTTCAATGAGGGGTGCAGAAATACCATTGAAGTTCTTGATGAACTTCATATAGAAGCTACCTAATCCATGAAAGCTCCTAACTTCAAAAATGTTATTGGGTCAAGGCCAACTTACAATTGCCTCTATTTTCTTCGGATCCATTTTCAATCCATCCTTTGAAATTACAAAGCCTAAATATACCAACTCAGACCTCATGAAAGTACATTTCTTCAGGTTAATAAATCATGTCTCTTGTTGCAACCCTTCTAGAACATACCTTACATGCCTCAGGTGTTCTTCCTTTGTTCGGCTGAAAATGAAAATATCATCCAAATAAACAAGAAAAAACTTACCAACGAACTCCATCAAGATCTCGTTCATCAATCACATGAAATACTTGGTGCATTTTTCATTCTAAATGGCATGAACAACTATACATATTGTCCGTTATTGGTCTTGAAAGTTATCTTCCACTCATCCCCTTCTCTGATCCGGATATGATGGTAACCACTCTTCAAATCAACCTTTGAAAAGTAGGTTTTCCCACTCAAACAATCCACCATGTTGTCCATTCGTGGGAATGAGAATTTGTCCCTAATTGTTATTTTTTTATTGTTCTGGAATGTGTGCCCGTCTTCCATTCTCCACCTTTCTTTGTACTAATTATTGTAGTGACAATGCTTGGACTCAAGATCTCCCTTATCAACCCTTTTTCCAACATTCCTTATTTCCTCATTCTCCTTGGGTGTTATTCAGTAAGCAACTTTATTTGGAAGGCTTGCTCCTGGTATCAATTCTATGTGATGGTTGATACTTCTCTTAGGTGGCAACTCACTTGGAAAATCATATACTACAAGATCACTTAACCCATCCAACATATTGTGAATCTCAACAGGTAAATCTACAATTTTAGTGTGCAGAAGTATTACCTTTGGTTTACAGACCACCGCATAGCTAACCTCTTCTTTCTGCATTTTTTGCAGACATTCCTTTCCTCCTAACAACAGTGCTTTTGAGATACTTTGAAAAACTATGCATTCTTCCTTTAATGGTACAAGAGTGTGCTTTGACATCAACCTTTTCAAACTGGTAGGTGTTGTTCTCTCCATTATGCACCACTTTCCTATCAAATTTTTGAGGTTGTCCCAAAAGGAGGTGGCTGACATCCATTGGCATGATGTCACAAACTATCTTATCCTTATATTGGAATATTTGGAACTCCACTTCACTCTGCTCACTCACCAACAATTGGTGACCTTTATGCAACCATGATACTTTAGATGGTATTGGGTGCTTCAACCTTTTCAATCCAAGTTTCTCCACCATTTCTGTGGAAACTAGATTTTCAATGCTCCCACTGTCAATCACTACTTTGCAACACTTTCCTCTAGCCTTGCAACAATCTTAAGAAATGATTTACTTTGTGTTTTCTATCAACGGTCTCCTTCACTGGTTTCAACAAGACTTTGTTCATCATTAAATCTTCTCCTATCGCTGGTGCATTTTCTGACACAGGTGTCTGTGCTTCTGTTGCTTCTGATTGAGCTACATATGCATCCCTTTGTCCTACATTCTCATTCTTGGGATAGTCAAAAGATCTGTGACCCAACTGCCTACATTTGTAACATTGATAAAAAATTTCGCTATCTCTTCCTTTACCTCTACCTATCCTATAAGGTGTTCCTCCTCTGGACTCACCTTCTTTCTGTTATTTTCATTGCTGCCTTGGGTTGCTTACATCATTATTTTGAGTTGAAGTCTTCCCTTCCTTCGAACTGTTTGTTTTGTTCCTCTAGCAAAACCATGACCTCTGCCTGAATTCTTCTTCCTTCTTATCTGCTCTTTCTCCTTCAAGGAAAACTGATATACTTCTTCCCTCATCCTGGGAGAAAGCATGCTGATTTAATCTTGAATCTCCAACTTGAAACCATCGATGTACCTTTTTGTTTTCTTTGGGGTGTCTTCTAATAACTTACTCACAAATTCACCTTATAAAACTCATGGATATACTCTCTAACTGTTAGCAACCTTTGCTTGAGGTTATCCACCTATATGCAGAGGGATAGTTGATAGTCCATTGGCAGAAACTTCCCCTTCATCTTCTATACCATATGTCCTAACCTTTTATCAATGGTTTCCCCTATTTTTTTCTTTCAACCTGCACATTGTTTGACCACAATGCAACATGACCTTTCAACCTAGTTATAACAAATTTTACCCGCTTGTCTTCTTCAATCTCCTCATACTCAAAATACTTATCTAGTTCACTGATCCGATCCATCAAATTCTCAATTACCAGAGTACCACCACAGCTAGACAATTCAGGTTTTGGTCTTGAACTTGAGTTTAACACTGACTTCAACTATTTAACTTTTGAATCTTCAGCCATAGGTGATGCTCTTCTTTCTATGGCTTACTCCTCCGATCCATTGTCACCTCCAACCTCATGGTATCACTACCTACTTGTCTCCATGGCCTCTAAACTAGATTGCAACCTTTGTATGTCTTCTTGGAGTTTTGCATTAGCTACAGGTCTCCCTCCTCAACCTTGTGCTCTCCTTTTGCGTGTAGCCATCTCCCTATGTTGTAGACAATAATACTAATTTCAAACGTAGCTCTACCTCAAACATGGCTCTGATACCACAAATTGATGGCAATGGGTAACCCAAAAGGCAATCTGGAATCCAAATCGTAGTGTAGGAAATTTTGGCCGTAGGTACTATGAAATATTTTCGTAGTGTTCTTTTAAAAAAATTATACATGGAAGGCAAAACAACTCATGATCCGCATTCCAATCGAAAAGGGTGTGTCGCTTCCTACAAAATAGAGGCACTATGAAAATAGTTCGAAGGTCACGGTAAAAGGGGCATGCGTAAACCACCACTGCTCTCATAAATGGAATGTTTACAAGAATATAACACTATAGAAATGGTCACACAAATTTTGAACTTAAATGAAATTCATAGACATAGTTCGAGTGGAACTCAAAGAACATAAAATGAATATTAATGAATAAATATGTTGCTGCACAACTTCCTTTTCATTCATTTCAGGTGTACAAACTCATAGGGAGGAGAAGAGCTAGTGTTCTCCCCATTTGATTCCTCTTTTATTCACAAACCTCACTGAATGGTCCATTTCCTCTTCTGTCCAAATGAGGGAAGTCGAAAATACAACCATGGTGAGTTAATTATTACAATGGAAATAACTTCTAATTCCTAGAATCTATGACTTACTCTCAATCTCACACTTACATTAAATATTTAGAATGCTAACAAAACAAAAAAATCAATTTTCCAACTCAACATGTGGCCATTCCACCACATTTTCAAGTGATGCTCCATTTCTTGACCAGGATATAGGTATAATATGATTGCCTTTTCCTTTCATTTGATTGTCTCAAGTGCAAGATTCAAAGAAAGTTTTCAATATCAATCAATTATTGAGATTGTTAACATCTAAATACAATTTGGCTCATGAATTTTATTGAAATAGTCGGAATGCAATAATATAAGTCCCAAATCACAAAGCAATAGTGCTTATCTTCTAGAATACTACTTCGAAGGCATCTGCCACATAAAAGAGGAAAACCAACCCTTTTACTCTCAATATATTTCAATCCCTAAAAACTTTTTCCTAGATGCATTTTTGTTGGATACATGCTATTATTCTTTTCTCATAGAGTTGGATCCCATTTTACCATACCTATTAAATTCCCTTGGTAATATGATTGTCGTTTTCCTTCATCTAATTTGACTCAAGTGAAATATTCAAAGAAAGTTTTCAATATGAATCAACTATTGAGATTATTGTCATACAAATACAATGTAGCTCGTGATTTTTCTTGAAATAATATGAAAGAAATAATAGAATCCCTAAGTCATAGAGAAATAGTTCTTATCTTTTGGGATACTACTTCAAAGGCATCCACCACAGAAAAGAGGCCAACTAGCCCTTTCATTCTCAATGCATTTTACGCCCTAAAAACATTTTCCTAAATGTATTTTTGTTGGATACTTATTACTGTTGTTTTCTCATTGAGTTGGATCACATTTTACCATACCTATTAATTTACCTTGGTAATATTATTTCTTTTTTCTTTCATCTAATTAGTCTCGAATGCAAGATTCAAAGAAAATTTTCAGCCTCAATCATTTTTTGAGATTGCTGACATCTAAATACAAAATAGCTCATCATTTTTATCAAAATAATATGAAATAAATAACAAAAGTCCCAGGTTAGAAAGAAATGGTGCCCAACATGCTTTTATGGCTTGATTGACAAAAGATAATAAATATAATAAAGTATAATACTTCCTCATCCAAAATTTGTGAGTTGATTCAACCAGTAGCTAGCAAGGTCATTTTTACTTGCAAAATTACAAATTATTCAAGGTTAAGTTAAGATATGTATCAAGCATGGTATATATCAAATACACACTATAGGTGGATTATGAGTCAAATATTATAGGAAGAAGTAAATATAGTGGTATGGTAACTAGTATGGTTCAATAATGAATATAATGAAAGAGGTTAGGTATTTTTTTCACTCTTCTAATAAACAATTCTCACCAATCCTTATCTTTATGCTCTATATGTTGTTCTAACAGTTGATGTTGTATTAAATGAATTACAAAACTTCTCTTGCAAAGTATTTATAATAGTTTAATATAATTTGATTATATTTGGTATGTAAAATTATAGCTCAAATATGATTTCATTATAAGCTAGGCTTTCTCCATTATAATCAACCATGGATGTATCTTCTTCAATTTCTTCTAATTACAATGATGCAAATAATATTGAATGTTATGACCTAGAATTCAATCCAAAATGGTCATGGAACAAGTAACAAAGGAAATACTTTCAAAACACTTGACAGTACTCATGACAGTGAAAGCACTTGACTTTCATCAAGTCCATCTTCTTTCCACCCTCCTCGCCTTGGGACTTCTTTCCCTTGGCCTTCTCTTCCTTACCCGCTAAGGAAAAATCCTCTTCCACTTCCTTGGAAGAGGTCCCATCTCTGGTGTTCCTCTTGATCTCCTCTTGCACCAAATCTGACCACAGTCGTTCCCAATCTGGTAACTTCTCCCGACCATTGACAGAGTCCTAATAACTATGCCAATTATTTGGGAGTCCTAGAAGAGCAAGACTCACCACATCATCCTTGGAAACCATAATTCCAACACTTCCAAGTTCATCTCGACAATGAGTGAAATTTGTCCAGTAATTTGGAATTGAGTCGCCTCCCTCCATCTTCATTTTTTGAAGTTTATCTTTCAGTGACAACTTCCTATGGTCACCACTGTTCTAGAAAAGGTCCTTCAATTCTTTCCACATAGCATGCAGAGTTTCCTTCCCATGGAGACTTGAGACAATGTGGTCTCAAACTCCCTCAAGGATTATCCTCCTCGCCCTTGCCACAAAGTTCTTCCATTCGGCTAGGTTCTGAGCATCTGATGCTGATGGCTTAGGAATGTTCTGATCAATGAATTGCTTCAAGCCATTATACTCCAACACGGCCTCCGTCATGTCCTTCCAGGCTATATAATTCGATCTTCCATCTAAGGCATACTCGAGCCGCAAACTGTAGAATGCCATTTGTCGATCCTGAAGTATGTATTGCAAATTCGAATTTCACCTGTAACCTTGAACTAAAAAACTTCAAAATCTCCTCTAGTATATTGCTCTCAGCTCCGATACCATGTAGATAATCCTGTATATTCAAAATCTCATGTAATTTACTAAAACAAGAGACAAGAATCTACTTCTACCCTTCACAGCAGGAGCACATAAATATCGAGCAAAACAATAATTGACAAGAGGAAGAACATAAATGGCACATAACACAATAAATATCCAGGGAAATCCACAACACAAAACCCCAGTATCTGTATTGCATTAATCAGAAATATAAGAAGATGATACAATTCTTTTTCTCACAAGAACAATCCCAGCACTTAGTAAAATCAATCTCCAACTCACAAGCAAAATCCTGGCCAACACTTGGCCAATTCTCATGCTCTCCAAGTCCCTATTTCCTTGCGCAATTCTTATGGTTGATTAGCCCATCTTAAAGGGAAACCAGTGCATCCAAAACTACACAATCCCTTCTAGGTTCAGTTCCTGATTGCATGCACCTTCTGTACAACTCAGAAAATTATACGACAAATAGTACACTATCCTCGCACTCTAGTCTCAACTAGGTATTTATCAGAATCGGCATGCATGAGTTTCTGATGAGGGAATATCTAGTTAAATAGAGTAGCACTAGTTAATGCATTAGCGCACGAAATGACCGTTAACTCACTATTAGTTCGTCAAACAGTTTGGAACTAATTTAACTGGACTTAACTCAGTAAACTGAGTTAACTAATTACAACTCATACTTAACCCATCATGGATCCCTATAATATAGGGAGAACATATACATGACCTCAGAAATGCTTCAAACTTGAAATTCCTAAGTTAACTAAGTCAACTCACTCTAGTTAACTCTTACAAGTTGCTATGAGAATAAAATTCAATTTTAATTCACAATTTAATTCAAGGAAAAATTAAACTGGAATTTCTGGATTCTATTTTTATCAGTTCTTGTTGCTATTTTCAACACTCCCTCTCAAAAATAAAGGAATTCAAATCAATCCCAATCCTAAACCTTTGGAATGTTTTACATGTAACACTTCTCTTGAGTGTTGTTTATCCTAGAACTCCAGAAACAAAAAAAAACATCCAACCTGAATCAAAATCATGCCTCTGTCATCAAAGTCTATGACTGTTATTGCCTTTATCGACTGAAAACTCTACGCTTATGTTAACTTTACCTTTCTACATTGTTGTCAACCCTTCTCTACGCTCTTTAGTATCTGAATGCTCTAGCCTCTATCACTCTGATCTTTGACTGCATCAATCCCACTGATTCCTCCCGCTACTATGTACTTTGGGCTCCCGTAGTAAGGTATGATCCATGAGATAAAACCTCTCAATGGACCCTGCCCAATTTCACCCCTCTTGGGATCACTTCACATCACCCCACCTCACACTTGGAGGTATGGATGCATGTGATCCCTCTGCCCACCTGGCTCAAAATTCCACCCCTACTGGAGGTATCTCCATGAGTAGACGCCTCCACTCTGTCTCCTCTCTTCTTCTCTAGTTGTGGCTACTCCACAATTGTCTGGAATGCTTCTAAGATTTCTTCCTCTCTTCTTCAGTGGATATCTCCACTCGATCTCCTCTCAAATTATCTAGTTGTGGCTACTCCACAACTTCATGAAGCTGCTTATGAGGCTTATTTTGCAACTCCATTTTGAGAGGTAATTTACTCTCCCTCTCAACCACGAAGTCTCTAACCTTTTCTTTGCTCCTCAAGGCTTTGCATGCATCTTGAACCTCATGAGAATACATTTTATTAACCCTTGAACTGATTTGTTTCACTTCTCTTGTGGTGATGTGTCTAAGGAAAACATTTCCCTTACTAAAAACCACATCATAGCCATGGTCTTCCAATACTGCAACTGAAACAAGATTCTTCTTTAGTCCTAGAACATAAAACACATCTGTGATCCCGATATGGGAGTCAGGCTCCCTCTGAAAGGTAACCATACCGATCACGGTAGCTCTATACCTCTCATCATCTCCAAATTCTATGTTGTGCTTGAGGTCATTCTCCTCAAAATCACTAAAGAGATCTCCATTCCTCATCATATGGAATGAGGCACCGCTGTCAAGATAACACAGGCCTCCCATCATAGTGTTGGCCATGCATGCAATGAGAGTGAAATCAAGTTCTAATTTTGAAGCTAGAGCTTCATCTGCTACCGCTACTGTCAACTCCTTCTTGCTTTCTTTCTTCTATGGGCAGTTCTTAGCATAGTTCTCGTGCTCGTGACAATGAAAACACTTGACTTTCATCAAGTCGATCTTCTTTCCTCCCTCCTCACCTTGGGACTTCTTTCCCTTGGCCTTCTTTGCCTTACATGCTAAGGGAAAATCCCCTTTCACTTCCTTGGAAGAGGTCCCATCTCTGGTGTTCCTCCTAATCTCCTCCTGCATCAAATCTGACCACATTCATTCCCAATCTTACATCTTTTCCTAACCATTGACAAAGACTTGTTAACTATGCCAACTCTTTGGGAGTCCTAGAAGAGAAAGAATCACCATATCATCCTTGGCAATGATAATTCCAACACTTACAAGTTCATCCCGAAAATGAGTGAACTTGGTCAAGTAATTTGGAATTGAGTCTCTTGCCTCTATCTTGATTTTTTGAAGTTTATCTTTTAGTTCCAACTTCCTATGGTTGCTGCTGTTTTGGAAAAGGTCCTCAATGATTTCCACATAGCATGCAGAGTTTCCTTGCCATGGAGACTTGAGACAATGTGGTATCAAACTCCCTCAAGGATTATCCTCCTCGCCCTTGCCACACACTTCTACCATTAAGCCAAATTCTAAGCATCTGATGCTAATCGCTTAGGAATGTCCTTATCAATTAATTACTCCAAGAAATTATCCTCCAACATGACCTCCATCCTGTCCTTCCAGAATATATAATTTGAGCTTCCATCCAAGGATAATCGAGCCGCAAATCGTAGAACTCCATATGTCGATCCTGAAGTGTGTATTGCAAATTTGAATTTCACATGTAATCCTGAACTCAAAAACTTCGAAATCTCCTATAGTATATTATTCTTAGCTCCTATATCATGTAGATAATCCTGTAGATTCACAAGTTCATGTAATCTACTAAAACAAGACACAAGAATCTACTCCTACCCTTTACAATGGAAGCACATAAAGATCAAGCAAAACAAAAATTGACAAGATGAAGAACATAAATGACACATAACACAATAAATATTTTGGGAAAGCAACAACTCAAAACCCCACTATTTGTATTGCATTAATTAGAAATCCAAGAAGACAATATAATTCTTGTTATCACAAAAAAAATTGCATCACTCAGTAAAATCAATCTCCAACTCACAAGAAAACTCTTGCCCAACACTTAGCCAATTCTCCTACTCTCCAAGTCCCTATTTCCTTGTGCAATTCCTATGGCTAATTAGCCCATCTTAAAGGGAAACCAGTGCATCCAAAACTGTGCAATCCCTTCTAGTTTCAGTTGTTGTTTGCATACACCTCTTTACAACTCAAAACATTATAGAACAAATAGTACATTGTCCCTACACTCTAGTCTCAACTGGGTCTTTCTCAAAGTCGACATGGATGAGTTTCTGATGAGGGAATCTTTAGTTAACTAGAGTAGGACTAGTTAATGCATTAGTGTACCAATTGATTGTTAACTCACTATTAGTTCCTCAAACAGTTTGGAACTAATTTAGCTAGACTTAACTCAGTAAACTGAGTTAACTAATTACAACTCATACTTAACTCATCCTAGACCCCTATAATATAGGGAGAACATATGCATGACTTTAGAAAGACTTCCAACTTGAAATTCCTAAGTTAACTAAGTCAACTCACTCTAGTTAACTATTACAAGTTGTTATGAGAATAAAATTTTATTTTAATTCAGAGTTTAACTCAAGGAAAAATTAAATTGCAATTTCTAGATTCTATTTTTATCATTTCTTGTTGCTATTTTCAACATAAACAAAGACTATATATTCTTCCTTGTCTTCTTTTCATTGAGACTCTCTCTACTGGTAGCTTTAGGAATCGATTAAGTAACTTCTCCTTCCTTGACACTTTCTACTCCTTTCTTGACACTTTGATTTCAATATCCAAGAATATTAATTGAACTAGATTGTTCTCTTCATTCGATTCTTCATTCTATACAATACCTTCTCTTAGTGATCATTTGTACACAAATAATGAGCAATTAAATTTTTCAATTTTACTAGTTGTGAAGGCATGTTCATGCTTTCTTCATTAGTTCTTGAGATAGTATTTTTGTTCATATTCATCATGGCTTTTTCTAACCATGATGGTGGGGTTACTTAGCTTGGTAATATCAATTGTTCATTGTTGCTTCCGAGTGCATGATCACTTACAATTATATTCATATCAACATTGTCATTTTCATCCAAATTCTCATTATCATTTGCATGATCAATAGAGTCATTAAGAATATCAGATGGAGAAGTTGCGTGTGCTTTAGTTGGTCTAACAACCTCCATGTTACTATCAATTGGTTAATGATTATAATATTTTCCACTTACATGTTCATCATCATCAACATCTAAGTGTCCTTAAGAGAGCGATATATATTATTAGTTGAAATTGCATCTTCCTATCCATCCACATATTTGTAGGCATCAACATGTGATTTGAAAATCCCTTCTTCTTGAGTATCCACATCAAATTCCACACTACAATTAGTATCATGTTCTAGGGGTATAAACCCCACCCCAAACCAAAATTGATTCCCACAAGCCTTCTAAAGGAGATGCGTGGAAATTCTAGGAGGACATGATCTCATCTCATTTTTGTAATATCATAAACAAATATTTATATGGAACCCCCAAGAGGCGTAGCATGGAACTATTCTTCTAGTCTGTTAGGGTTTTTTTCATTTTATATAAGAATCATGCGATGCCAGAGGAATGACCAATACAATGTAAAAACTAGGCCATGAAAGGGTGCTAGTACAATATACGAATCATGTCGGGGAAGGAAGTCGAGCTTTCAGAGGAAGCACCATGTAATCTTGTTTTTTTTAATCCAAGTTTTCAATGTGTTTGAAACCTACATATGTTTCCTTTTATGTGATTTTTGTGTGTGTTGTTTGATTAGCTGCCAGTCACATAAACCTTGGTAGACCATAGAGACCGAGGCAAGAGAAAGACAATTGTCAGTAGCTATAGGTAGTCACAGTCCCAACTCAGCAAGGTTGAAAAACGATACATTTCATGCCTATTTTAACCAAGGCATAAGGGTGAGCTGAACTACAATGTGTGAAAGAAACATTTAGAAGGGGAAAATGAGACCAATTAGGGAATTTGACTTGAGGTGTAGTGAAAACAAGGTGGTCCTCACATATTCAGACCATTCGACCCTTTTCAAAAGAAGCCATCATGATATTTTTTTGACCCCAAAACTTGGTTAAGACCTCAAATCAAGTGGGACCCAATCTTTATGGTCATGCCTTGAATGACACAGGTCGATAGAGGATAGGAGAGAGTGGGAAAAAATATGTGTCGAAGTCCCTATCCCCAAACTCGGGCGAGATCCACATAGTTCAGCCTTTAGGATTTAATTTCAAGCTACATGATAAAAAGGGGACTAAGAAATAAATCCCCATGTTTGGTCTGACCCAACTTGAGATCGTGCACATGTAGAACTCTTGTTGGAGAGTAGTCACAACTTCCAAACCCATGCCATGAAAGAGGTTGATCACCGACAAGTGCATGACCATGGTTCAAAGAGTTTGTTAAGACATAAGATTATCAAGTCGTCGAGATGTTTGAGGCTTATGGGTTGAAGTGGTTGAGTGGTATGTATGGCTTTGTCTATAGGAAAAAATTCTTAATTTTCGAGTTGAATAAACTCCATTGTTAAAAAAAAGGTTAATATTGCAAGATTTCATGGGCCTATACCCACAAGCATCCATAGTTGAACCATATGGGGATCAAATTTAACAGAGCCTAAGAATTGGTATTCATCAAGTGGTGTCAGACTAAGGAAGTATTTCCTACAGGAGAACAACTTCCAGTTGTAATTGGGTAGAAGTTGTTGTGACAATTCTAGAACTATAGTTGTAGGTAAAATTGTCGAGGGAGGTGAGAAACATGTTAAACTTGGAGAGGAGTAGAGAGAGTTCAAGAATATTTTAGAGGAGGTGAAATTGTGGTTCCAAAATACCGAGCCAAAGAAGAGAGCTCGGTAAGCCATTAGTGAGGTTTGGTTGCATCTCACTCAATGATACATATGCCGAAAGAATACCGAGATGAACATGGAGAAGATGGAGCAATGAAGCACATGATCAAGAGGTTATGGATATTTTCAATGACACAATTATGATGCAGGTGCATATAACCCACCCCAAACCAAAATTTATTCCCAAGATACTCCATAAAGATCCATGTGGAAATTGTAGAAAGAGGACATGCTTTCCTATCATTTTTGTAATATTATAAATGAATATTTGTCTTGAATCTTTTAGGAAGCATAACATTGCAATATTATTCTTGTTTATTAGGGTGTTTTTTCTTTTATATGGACAACATGTGATCTCATAGGGGCGACTAATGCAATGTAAAGATAGGCCAAGAAAGGGGGATGGTACAATG
This sequence comes from Pinus taeda, assembly GCA_000404065.3. Taxonomy (NCBI): domain Eukaryota; kingdom Viridiplantae; phylum Streptophyta; class Pinopsida; order Pinales; family Pinaceae; genus Pinus; species Pinus taeda. The sequence goes on from APFE030999681.1 coordinate 26,880, forward strand.
TGAGAATTAGGTTAGGAAGGACATCAGGAAATTAGAGTCACTGGCATGTAATATTGTTTTTTTAACCCAAATTTTGAATGTGTTTGAAACTTACATGTGTTCCCTTTTATGCGATTTTTGTGTGTTGTGTGTGATTAACCATAAGTCACATAAACTCTAGCGGACCAAAGCAAGGGACACAAGAGAGAGATAATGATTGGTGGCTAAAGGTAGATGCAATCCCAACTTAGCATGTTTGAAAAACCATACATTTGATTCCTGGTTTATCCAAGGCATCAAAGTGAGCTGAACCATGATGAATGAAAGAAAAATTGAGAAGGGGAAATGACACTGATTAGGGCATCCAACTTGAGGCACAACCGAAACAGGGAGTGTTGGGCCGTACAAATGGAATGTTTTATCCTCATATTAGCTTAATGAATCAATCATATTTATATGTTTATCTTCAATTTAGAGAAGAATTTAGAAGAAACAAGTGTAAAAGCCGAATAAAAGCAGTCATTAATGAATTGGGTAATTTTGGGCATAAAAGCTAACTTTCACTATTTTTATATGCAATGATATGAATTGGATGATTTTTGTTGAAAACATGGAACAACAATGACCAAGAAAAGAAAAAGGACAATGTTTCACTCACGAAGTCTAGTGGAAGACAAGGGGAATCAAGTGTATTTTGTAATAAAATCAGATTGTTGGTTTCGCTCCTATCCTATGCAAAATAAAACAACTAGCTAGAAATTTAGAGATTGTAACTATTCACTTCTGAAACAGAGTATTCTCACTATGGTGATGTTGTATCTTTATTATTGAGTTTAATGATGAAGACCGTGTTTTACTTGTAATTGCATTCTGAGTGTCTTTCGACAGTGACTTCTGGAGATTCTAGGCCCAATCGATAGGAGATTTACTGCTTTAATTGTGCCATTTTTTTTTATTGTTGCAATTGTTTATTCATGTTATTTCATGAAACTACAATTATTTTGATTGTGTGAGTATTGATTCTTATGATTTACCTTTGCCGTTCAATGCAAATTATAAATCTTGCTATGTTTACATATGCATGTTAATCTTTGATGCATTTATTAGATTACTTGAAGTATTTTCTTAGTGTTCTTTTTGAAGTAGTTTTATCAGAGGTCTTGAGTTCATAGTTGATTGCTTTCAGTTAAAATCTTGAAGAGTTGCTTGTTGTTCATTTGTTGTAGCTTTCTTTCTTGCTGAATGAAATATTGTTGATACTAGTTAGATATGCTAAGAGTGATTCCTTTTACTTGCATTCAGATTCAGTTTTCTGCACAATAAATTAAAATAGATTTGCAAATGCTTTAATGTTTGCCTTTAGGTTTATTTTGGATTGAACTTCGATAATTAGATATTAATTATTGCAACAATTCGAAATCATTTAATTTCGAATTAACCTCCAAATTCACTTGCATAGATAATGCTGAACACTCTTGAAATAAACAGAGTTACCCTGGTTTGATAATTAATGTAGGTATTAAGATTGCTTTTAATAGTGATTTTAGTGCACCAACATTTTGGTGTCATTGCCGGGGAAAGTGTTTCAAAGTCATTTCTTTTTATTTTTATTGCTGTAAAAGAATTGGGTATTAAAAATGGGAGGTAAGAACCTGTGTAACCAGCAAGTAAAGTGCTTGCTCAACAACCCGCTTTTCAGTAAATGCATAGAGGTTAAACAGGAGTAGGGGTTTTTATGAATGAATACGAATAAAAAACTAGAAAAGGATCAGAACCCCCCACCCAAATCCGGAAAAACCAAGGGGTCGATGAACCTTGGAAGATCAACTTTTATAAAAAAAATGACAAAAAACATGAAATACTAGGCATCAGTAGGACCCCAGACTATATCTGGAAAAACCCCTACCATAATCCCTCAGGCAACAAGATCACCATCTGTAGCCTACGCTGAGATTCATAACCAAACTTGAGGATCTGAATAGAGCTTTAAGGTTACCAAAAATTTACATTCTCATACTTCATAAGAGGGAAAATCGTGCAATTTAAGAGAAGGAGAGGGAGAGACTAGTGGAGTTGCTAAGGTAGAGTGACAATTGTTTAAACTAGGATCTCCTGTGATCCCAGATTTGGGCAGTGCTACAAAATCACTTCAGATTGAAAATTCTCCACTTACTCATATTACATCCCTTGAAGTCCCTAAAGGATATTTGCACATTTTCAACCAAATGGTGAATCAAGCACATCAAGGTCAGACCTCGATGTTGGAATATACCATAGCTGACCAATAGACAACACTCCAATGAAAGTTATTCCCTTGCAAAACATCCCAACCTTTCATGGGATGACCACAGAGGATTTGGATGCCTTCTTATTCGCGTTTGACATCTTGTGCAGAAGATATGATTGTATTATTGATTCTCAAAAACTGAAGTTGTTTCCTTCTACCCTAAAAGGAGCATCTTTGCAGTGGTTTATGGGTTTAGGCAGACGCACTATTAACTCTTGGGATGACATGAAAAATTCTTTTCTCATGAAATATCAGGACTATTGTAGGACAAGGGCATTGAAAGAAGAAATCTTTAAAATGTTTGTGAAAGATAATGAAACTGTAGAGGAATATGTTGAATGGTTTCAGTACAATTTGCAGAGATCCCCTCACTCCACATTACGAAAAGAAGTCTCGAAATCCATCTTAATTAAAGGAATGAGAGAAGAATGGATAGAAACTTTAAATCTGATGGGGGAGGGAGACATTTCTTAAGAGGATTATGATGAAATTATTTTCTTATGTATCAGGTGTTTGCGAGGTAGCACATGCAGCGGGTCTGGAAGCCAAGATTCTATGACTAGAGGAAGCAAGCCACCCAATGGAGGCGTGACAAGAGTATAAATCAGCAACCTCTCAGAGGACTTCAAGACAAACATCGTAGGCACCCTTACAATGTAGTTGGACATCCTGCAGGCCAAACAAAAACAAGCCTTAGCAGAACAAAATTTGGCCATTTTTTCCCACGCTGCCGAAAGATGCACAATCAATGGGAGTTCCCATTGGACATGGTCTAGACATGCACTATATGCACCAAGGACCATGCCATTGAGTAGTGTCCATCACTTCCAGGGTTGAAAGAAGTTTTTAAAGAAGCATAAGAAGAGATAGAACCAGCATAATTAATGAACTAACGTCGACAGTGGCAAGGCTGAACTATAAGTATGTCACAAGACCCATCTTAGTTCTTTCCTTGTTTGACATTTATTCAACATCATAATTCCGGAACAACGTGGCAAGGTCAATCACCTTTCTCGAATTTGCAGTCCCAATCGTTTCATATGTCACCTTGGCAAATTCAGTCATTTCCAGGTAATGGTTGGCCTAATTCTCCTTTTACTCCTTTTTGGAAAAATAATTCATACCCATCCCAATGGCCTACCTCTACTTCACAAAATAAGAACTGGTCTCCGAATTGGTAGTGAAATCTAGGGATAACCAACTCACCTATGGGGATAGGTCCTCAACCTCAACCTATATTATGAGCGCCATATCAATTACATCAAAATCCTCATCCCCTTCTGTGCCCCCAACTACCAGCTCAACCAAATCCCAATCCCAATAATAGGTCGGTTTAGTTGATACAAATTGTTGAAAAATTAGACCTTGAGACCGAAAAAAAGAATCCAATGAACTTAGGCTAAGGTTAGGACACATTATCACTCCTGAGGAAGACAAAGACCAACCACCAATTGAGTTAGAAACATCACCTGTAAATACACCTTCGACTGTGACTGACATAGAAATAAAATAGGGAGAAGACACAGTCAAACAGAAAAATCCTAAAAAACTCATAGTTACTTCTCCCCCATTCCCTGAAAGATTAACAATACCTAAACCAGTTGTTTTATCCAAACTTTTATCTCCTAAGGGAACTTAAAAATATATGCATTAAAATTCCTCTCCTCTAAGCCATCCAAGATATTCCTATTTATGCTAAAACGATTAAAGAGCTATGTGTGAAAAAGCCCGTGAGAAAATAAAAGCTTCAAAAACTATCCATGTCATAGGGACCTTGTCTGATTTACATTTGGGTGGGGAAACACCGATAAAATATGAATATCCAGGGAATCCCATAGTTACAGTCCAAATATATGACCACTCCTTTGTGAACACACTAGTTGACTTGGGCACCACCATTAACATCTTAACCATGGAAACTTGTGAGACACTTGGTATCACAAGTCTGGAACTAACCACCACCCTACTAGAACTTGTTGACCATTCGGTGGTAAGACTAGAGGGAACTTTACAAGACATTAAGGTTTCCGTTGATTCATGGGAGTACCAAATGGATTTTCTAGTTATCAACCCAAAAAATTGATTAGATGGGCACCCTTTAACTTTGGCCTGACCTTGTTTGGTAAGAGTTGATGCTTACATAGGTTCCCGTGTGGGCATCATGACCATTGCTAAGGGAGACACTGTAAAGAATCTCATTTCATATCCTGCTACCAAACCAAGTCCGCCCATTGTGAAAATACATAAACAACCACCCACATACTTGGAAGAAAGTATTCATTCACCACTTATAGTAGAAGAGGCGCTTGAGTTCAAGAATCAGACTAAAGACGATGTACTCAATAACTTTATTAATCAGCTAGCCACTGTGAATAATGTAAAATTTTAAATGTTAAAGGAAATTCTTGTTATGAATCCTTGTAAGACCCTTTGAAAGATAAGGATGGTCATCATATCCCGACAACTACCATACATAACAACAAGCCTATTGAAATTGAACCAGGCAAGCTTTTAAATATCAATGGTAGTCTAAAGAGTGACCAACAACAGAGGCTCATTCAAGTTATGAAAAAATATAAAGGGGCTCTTGCTTGGGACTATCCAGAGATGAAAGGGCATAGACTCACAATTATGTACACATCATATCTACACCAAAAATGATTCTCGTCCTATCCGACAACCTCAACGGAGACTAAATCCAAATCTCAAAGATATTGTAAAAGAGGAACTACAGAAGTTGGTGGACATGAATTTTATTTATCCTATTTCTGATAGTAAGTGGGTCTCTCCACTGGTATTTATTCCCAAGAAAAATGGGAAGTGGCGTATCTATGTGGATTATTGGGAATTGAACAAATCCAAGTAAAAAGATCATTCCTCTCTTCCATTTATTGATCAAGTCCTTGACACACTGAGAGGAAAACAATTATTTTCCTTTCTGGATGGTTTTAGTGGCTATAATCAGATCCAAATCATCCCTGAAGACCAAGACAAACCCACCTTTACCTGCCCATGGGGTACGTTTGCTTACAAAGTGTTACCATTTGGCTTATGCAATGCCCCAGCTACATTTCAGAGGGCCATACTTAGTGTTTTTGTTGATATGATAAATGAAGGACTTGATGTTTACATGGATGAATTTATCGCCTATGGGGACGAATTTGACCAAGCGCTACAGACGTTCAAAAATGTGTTGGAACAATGCGTTTCCACCAAGTTGTGTTTAAGTAACGTCAAGTGTCACACGATGATGACAAAAGGCATAATCCTAGGACACTACATTTTTGCGGCTGGGGTACAGGTAGATCCAACAAAGATAGAGGTAATTCTCCTACTATATACACCTTGTACTCAAATGGAGGTATGTAGCTTCCTCATATATGCAGGTTACTATGGTAGGTTCATAAAAGTTTTTTCACAAGTTATTGCGCCTTTGTATGCTTTAACAAGAAATGTTGAATTTAAATGGTTTGATAAATGTGACACAACTTTTACAGATTTGAAGAAATTATTGAAAATAGAAACAAGAAATGCTAAAAATATAAATGCTAAAAGTAAAATTGCTATAAATAGCATTTTAGGATATACTCCAACTCTATTGGAAATAACAAAAAATAGAAATGCTAAAAATAACATTGCTATAAATAGCATTTTAGGATAGATTCCAATTTTAATTAGACCTTGAATTAAAATTGAGAATTAAAATTAAAATTTGAATTTGATGTCAGCAGTTGTTTGTAAAATAATTAATTAATTCATCTTGAGTTAATTAGTTGGAGAAAATCAAACATGATGTCTTTGGGAAGACATGCAACAGTTATCCCTTTGATTGAGGAAGTTATCCTTTAATTAAGGAGATAAGGATGAGTTGTATTTGAGTTGTAATAAGTTAGCTCAGTTAACTGAGTTAAGTCCAGTTAAATTAGTTCCAAATAGTTGGAGGAACTAATTGTGAGTTCAGTTAGTTAATGCATGCATGCATGCAACTAGTATTCTCCAGATAACTGAATATCCTCTCATAAATAACCAATGCATGTCAGTTTAGAGAAAGACGCAGTTGAGATTAAAGACAGGGACATTGTAATATCATTTGGAGGGATTTTCCTATAAAGGAAACTCATCCATGTAGAAGGAATTATCTCCTTTAGGATTGCGCAGTTACTTCTGAGTTTGGTGAGTTGGGTGAGAGGTGAATTCACGCAGGTGGTGTTATCACTCAGATTTTCATAGAAGTTGTAAGAAGAGGAAAGGGGTCTGAGGTAGCCACAAACCAACTTTTGGGCATAGAGTCTAGCAAATCTGTACCTGGAGAGGGCTCTCTCTTTAAGATTTAGCTTTGTTTTAGAAGGTTTTTGACTAGTTATGGAATCTTTGGGATTTTTGATTGTATTTGGTGGTGAAATTCAATAGACGATGGGTATCCCTAAATATTTCAAGCCATTGGGCTAATGGAGTCAAAAGAAGGTGGCTAAACTGGATTTGGTTTCTCAATAAAGGATGGCTTCACCGGGCAAGATAGCTAACATGGAGCAAATGATAACTTGAAAGGATTGGATGGGCTCAAAAGGGAAGAAGGGAAAATAAGGATCCTTCCACATGTCTTGAGAAGAGGGGATCTGGATGATCACCAATAAAAAACAATTAAGGATTTTTTACTAAATGATAGAAAATCATAAACCAAGAGGTAGAAGCAATTAAGAATTTCTTGCCTATCATAGTTTAGAGGAAAACATTAAGAATAAAAATGATAGAAAACATATTGCACTTAAGCACTTTATGAATTATGCTTCTTGGTTTTAATATTCATATATGGAACATAATTGAGATATTTAAACAAGAAAACAATAACACATGAGTTATAAAATACTTATTTATCCAATGTATTGCACTTGAATCCTGTGAAAAATCCTTTGTATCAATTCTACGTCCAGCCAGCCATGCAAGATTTGGTCCAGCAACACTTTATTCCAAAGTAATCAGTTTTATAGCAATGTTTAAGAATCCACCTTCAATACTCTAAATGAGGGAGTATTTATACAAATTTTTTACAAAATAAAATATCTCATAACAAAGAGAGATATATTCTAAGGTGACTAACTATAAGTTACATGAAAATAGAGACAGATGGTCTCGTAGATAGAAGATAAAGTAAACTAATGGCTTGATGTCCCTATTTTTGTGATTGAGTTGGAGGCAGGCCCTAAGATGAGGCATCTTGTTGTCTTCCTTGTAAATTCATGTTGGCTGTTCTGCTTTTAACTTTCTCACTAATACACTTTGACCTGTTCTGATACTCTTTATTTGTTTAATCCTTATTTATCCTCTTTTACCCTCATTGACTCTAGTAAATAATGCAAAATTTACTTGTTTACCAAGGATAAATTACAAAATGTCTAGCATCTCTTCCCACCATTGTTCCTGTGGTATCCTGGTCCTTTGAAGTTTTCTGAGGATTTCATCAGTCTCGATGTACTTGAAAAAAGTAGGCTGCACTGGAAACAGATGCTTTAACTCATGCTTGACATAGAAAAGGTTCTCTAGATTGTCATAGAGAACTTTGCCTGTGGGCAGTGCCTTTGGTGCTGATGTGCTGGTTGATGAACTTGCCTGGTTATCTGCATATTGATGCAATTTGTTAACATAATCTATATGCTTCATTAATTTTTCATTGATAACCAAAGGACTAGGGAGTCCTTTGCTCTGCAAAATATTAAATTTCTCCATAAAAGCATTAACCTCTTCCTGCATATTTTGGCATCTATTCTCCAAATTTTGAATTAGAGACCTTTTAGTCAATACCTTTTTTACTTCCAAAATAGTCCCTGTTTTGTCTTCAATGCCAATTTCTTCCAGCTGATATTTGTTCTTACTATTCAAAAATTTTATAAGCTTAGTGGCTTCTTCAAGGATCCTTCCTAATTCTTCCTTTGTCCTCCGAATTTCTTCCAGTGCTACCTTCACTAAATCAATATGTTCAAAAATTATTTATATTGATGGCCAAACATCATTTATTGACTGAGTGATGTTGGTCCACAGAATCTTCTTGATGTCTGCCAAAGGCTTGTCAAATGTGAGGTTTTTTTCTAATGATTTTACCTTTTTTCTAACCCTTTATTTTCCCTCACCTTTTCTACAAAATTTATCTTTGAAAGGTCATATTTTTGTTCTAAGGTACCATATTATTCTTTTACCTTTTGCAACTCTGAAACTTAGAGCTTCATCTCCTCCATTGATTTTATCAATTCCTATGTACTTAGACCTGAAGTTCCTGTTGGTGTTGTTCCTGTACCTGTAATTGTGACTACTTCAGCTGTGGCCATAGGGACATTGGGCGTCAAAGCTATTGCTAGTGTTGAAGGGACTGCAACAGAGACCACGAGGATCACATTTAGTGGTTGGGAGACATAACTGCTCTGTGGTTGGGGTCATAATTGGCATGGAAATGATGGATTATGTCAGGGAAAACATGGATAGAGGTAAGAAAGTATATGGGAAGATTGGATTCCCATAGTCCTATAACATCACAACCATTCAAATAGTTATCCCTACATTGGAAAAACACTTTGAGGTGATTTTTATCAGTGGTTAAGTATTTTATCTAAAAGTCGTTATCTACGAGAGGTAGATAGTCTAAATCTCGATGAGGAGCATTGATAGATGCAACATTCAAAGGTACTGGGGTCTTCATTTCTGGTTCTTGTGGATTCAGAAAGGGAACTTTGGGTTTTCTTTGTGAAATGAGTAAAACAGAGGGTCTGCGAACTTAAATGATGAAAGCAATAAATGAATTATAATGAATTAGGGTTTTTTTCGTCAATTTATAGTGGAAAACAAGTATTTACAAGGTTTTTATTGGGAAATTGGATACATACCTATTTCTGGGGGACGAGAATGTAGGTACTGAGTGTGGCTGGAAGCTCTGGGCTGTGTCGACTGTAAAGTTTGGAGCAAGTTGGTGGCTGGAATCTCAAACTGGTTGACCTCGACGTCTTTGCATGGGCGTATAGGTTTGTAGAATAATACAATGAAAATGACTTGTTTGTTTTATTTACAAAGTCAGAGTTGGCGAGATTTAGGATTTTGGATGGGTGGCATCAGCGAGAAAATGACACGATGTTTTGTCGTTTGTGGGAAGGCGGTAAACGGTTTCATATCACACCGCTTATGGGGAAGGGTGGTATTTTGCATTGGGCCGGCAATTCCATAGAAAAAGCGACGCGTGGCAAGGTACTGTGCACAAAACTACTTTGTCATCGCACACTAATGTGCGGTCACAAAGGGTCATACAATATGCACGTCAACTATCGGATATGGGAGATGCAATCAGATGGAGGTCGGGGGGTATAAAGTGACAGGGGTTTAGTGCAGGCGGGCCCCGATATAATTAAGTATTGTTTAATCACATCGGGGGTGGCGTGATTAGCTAATGAGGTTATTAATTAACCATGAGGGTTAATTAATCCCATTTTGATGTTGCGGGGGGTTAAGGCTATTAATTAGTTACTGATTAACTAATTAATCCCATATTAAAACGTATTTATGGTTATAATTAACCAGGGGAGGGATATATAATAATTTCGGGATTATTTACATAATTAAAGTAATACGGGAGAGGGTAAATTTTACAAGGGATTTATAAATTAATATGTTAATAGTTAATATGACATAATGAAAGCGCTAAGTATAAAATGTTTAAAGTGTGTTTTTAAACTTAGGCTAAAGTAAAAACGAGGGTTTTTTGTGGACAATTTTGTAATTTTCCTACGTAAAATAGGATCTTACTTAGGAAAAACTTATGAAGGGGAATGAATGATTTTTATGAATGGTTTAAGTACTTAGGCTTTATAAATTATTGGGCCGAGGGTCCCATCCCTCTAGAAGTCAGAGAAATGCTCTGAGCCCCTTTAACTTTGTAAATGCCTTTAGTAGTTAGGGGAATTAGTGAAAATTAAGGGGAAAATGGATAGGGAAATTAATTAATCTGACTTTGTTTCTTTGATGTGCTATATCCAACATAAGTTGTGCTTTGTCCAAGTGATGAAAGCAAAAGATTTAAACATTAAACTTAACCATTCACTACATATTTATTCTGCAACCATTATCTACTTACCCTACCTACTTTATCCTAACATTTTCACTTCTTTATTAGGGTGCACTTAGACTAACAAACCCTTTTCTCATTTTTTTTTTTTTTTTACATAATGATATCTATCTAAATCTACACTTATTATATCCAAGGGCTCAGATTAAACCGTTGAGCTCCTTTTTCACTCTACCTATCTACTTATCTACCAAGATAACACTGTTTGGTCAGACATTTTATTCTCTATTTCTACAACATGAAATTGAAAAATGAATTAGTCAAGCTTAAACTGTTTGACTATTCATGAATTGTGGCAAAGGTGACAAACTGCACACAATTGTTTATTATACAAAAATAAAAAGTAGTGGCATTTAGACTGCACACTTTCCTGGTCTTTCTTTTTGTTGGGGTTCATTTTCTTTCATTTTTTATCATCTTTTATTCTTTTTACCCTTTGATTTTCTTTTAGGGCATACCCTCTTTACATTTTTTAAAATTTTTTTATTTTTCGAAAATATGGAAAACCTTTGCAATAAGAAAATGTATGAACATATTACATAGCTCATCAAGTCAATCATGACATATGACACCTATAACAGTGGCTCCACTTAGGGATGGCTTTCCTTGGTGTAAATTCAAGAACAATAGATCAGATGGCCTCTGAATGATTTTGACTGTACTTTGCAATTTTCTTCTTCCCGATGCTTTATTTTATGTATGATAGTAATACTTCTGAAGCTTACGGCCTTTTCTTCGGGCTTCAACTTCAAAAGTTACTGACCAATCAAAAATGTGGCATTACAAAGGATATAGTATGTACATGTTAACCATCATGGTAAGCCTTAATAAATAGGATCAAACTAATGTTCTAACATTCGACCATTAACTGGTCCTTCTTCCACTTCTGTGCCATCCAAGTTTTTGAGAAAATATGTATTGTTTCCTTGTAGGGCATAGATAATGTATGGTCCTTTCCATTGGAAGTCAAACTTCCCATGTTTCCCCTTGTCTTCTCTTCTCGAATCCCATCTTAGCACTTTATCTCCTAGGTGGAAATATTCTGCCTTGGTTCTTTTGTCAAATATCTTCTTGAGCTTTTCCTGCCATATTTGGGATCTTTGGTACACCTCCTCTCTAGTCTGCTGTAAATTGATGGTCTGATTAATCCTTCTTTGAATATCATTAGGTTCCACTTGAGCTTCTTGGAGTAGTTTCATAACAGGTACTCCTAATGATGAAGAAAATATAGTTTCCATGCCATATACCAATTCATAGGGACTGGTGCCAATGGATTTTTTGGTTGTAAGCCCGTCTGCCCATAATGCATTTATTAGTTTTTATGCCAAGTTTTTTTATTTTCTTCCAACAGTTTTTTAATGATATTAAAGAGGCTCTTGTTGGAAGATTCAACTAGTCCATTTCCTTGTGGATAATAGGCTGTGGAATGACCTAAGGTAATGTGGTACTTATTGCAAAGACTGATCATCTTTCTTGATTTAAAAGCTGTAGCATTATCAGTTATGATTTTAATAGGGTAGCCAAATCTAGACAATATATTAGCTTCTAGGAAATCTATGATCACTGTATCATTGGCCTGTCTGGAGGGGATGGCCTCTATCCACTTAGTAAAATAGTCAGTGGCAGTGAGTATCCATTTGTGTTGGCTAGAAGAAGGAGGATAGATTTCACCAATGAAGTCAAGACCCCTTTGTTGGAAAGGTTTTTTAGTAGAAATGGGTTTCAGGGGTAAAGGTAATAGCTTTCTCTCGCCCTCAAAATTTTGGCATTTATGACAAAAAGTGACAAATTTCTTCACATCAGTAAACAAGGTTCGTCGATAGAAACCAATGCTTAGGATCTCATCTGTAGTTGATTTCCAGTAGTGGTGTCCACCATAGTCCCCTACATGAAATTCTTGAAGAGCCGTGTCAACTTCATTTTTCAACAAACAATTTAATAAAATTCCTTCATGATTTTTCCAAAAAAATGCATCGTATAGAATACAAAACTTTAAAGCTTTCATCTTTAAAAACCTACTTTTTGTTCTGAATAACCTTGGAGGAGCCTACAGGTTTTGTAACACATAAATTATTTCAGCATACAAAGGTGAGTCTGAAAAGGCCTGGCTAATTTATGGAGTCACTAACTCTTGTTCGTCATCCAGTTCATTTATGTCCAGGGCTTGACAATTGGTTTCTGCCATAAGTTTGGCCAGTCCCTATCCTTTTATCAATTTTGTAGGTTTTATTTCAATATTATACTCTAATATGGTAGCAATTCATTTTCCCCTTTTTCTCTCAATTCCATCTTGAGTCAGGATGTCTTTGACAACTGCATTTGGTACATAGGCTATCACATGAGAGTATAATATGTAAACTATGAAGTCTTTAATGGCTTTAACAAGTGCAAAAGCTTGTTTTTCCATGATATTTTATTTCAGTGATGCATCTCTGAGTGCTTTACTAAAAAAGGTGATAGGTTTTTCACATCCTTGGTTATATTTTTGTAATAAAACAGCTGCTATAGTATGGTCTGAGGCAAAAGAAAAAATTATGAAGTCTCTATCGGTGTTCTAATTGAAGCTATTTTGATTTCTTCAAGTGCTTGTTTGGCTTCTACTGTCCATTTCATACTTGAATCATTTTTTAACATAATATTATGTAATCTAATGAGTTATGCTAGGTTAAATATCAATCTTCTCAAAAAGTTTATCTTCCCTAGGAAAGCTTGAAGGTCTTTGATATTTCTCGGATGAGGTATCTATAAAATTACTTCTATTCTGGTAGGGTCAATTCAAATGCCATCCTTCGAAATGATATGACCTAAAAGTTTACTTTCTTCTAGGTCAAACAAGGATTTCTTATGATTTAACTAAATACCATATTTTCTGCATTTTAAGAATACTTGTCTGAGATGGTCCAAATGTTGCTGATATGATTTAGATAAAACAGTTAGTTCATCCAAATATATAACAAGAAAATCATGAATCTCTTTAGCAAATGAAATTTCCATTTCCCTTTGGAAAGTAGCTCCTACATTTTTAAGTCCAAATGGCATTTTAATATACATAAATGTGCCCCACGATGTTGTAAAGGAAGCCTTTTCTTGGTTTTCAAGATGAACCAGAATCTGGTTATATCCTGAAAAAGCCATCTAAAAGAGAAATCCTAGAAGAACCTACTACCCTTTGCAAAATATGGTCCATCTTGGGTAAGGGACAGTTATCTTTAAGGGAAACCTTATTCACATTTCTCAGATCTACACATAATCTTATTTCCCCAGTTTTCTTCCCGGTAGGTACTAAGTTAAATACCCACTCTGAAAATCTTATAGGTGCAATAATCCCTGCTGCATACATACGTTTAATTTATTTTTCAATTAATTGTAGTAACACAGGGTTGATTCTCCTGAGTTTCTATTTGAAGGACTTCTGGTATTCTTTCAAAGGTATAGTATGCTGAATTATTGAGGTGTCATATGATTTCAAATCCTCATAACTCCAGGAAAAAACATCCTAGAATTCTCTCATAAGTTCAACATATTTTATCTTCTGATCAAGTGGTAAAGACATTGATAGTTTTATCATCTTTGGATTGTCTTCCATTCATAAATTATATTCTTCAATGTCTACCTATAGTGGTTGCATCTTTGGTTTCTTAGGAATATCATTGGAATCAAAGAGGTCTTCTAGAGGAGTTAATCCTTTAGGCAGATGATTGTATTTTAGGTGAATGACTTATGTTTCTTCTTCAATTATCTCATAATGGTCCATTTGTTTTAGGTCTTGAACTTCTTTTCTAGTAAATTTTGTGGGATGAAGCATTTGTATTGAACTTTCTTCTAACGTGTTGGTATATACCTCACCTATGTGTTTATAGTTATTGTCTGTGTCAACATCTATATGGCTGTGAGAATTTTTTTTGTCTAAAGTTAAAAAATTATTAATCTGCTCATCACTTTCGAAAACTTGCCAGTTCTTTAGATTGTTAGGGATAGCTGGTCTAGCCTAATTTCAGCAGTGAATAGATGATTAGGTTCGAAAGGTAATTTACAGGTGTTGGCAAACATGGCCAGACTATGAGCATGTAAGTTGTGTTTTCTAGGCACTACAACAAGCTTAGTCTCCAGAAAAGTATTAAGAATCTCTATGATTATTCCTTTGTAGTATGCTAATCTAGGATGCCTAGTGAAATACTTCCCTTTGATCTGTTTAATGAGTAATTTTGAATCTCCTATGACAAAAACCCTAATTGCTCCTAATCTTTTGACAAGTTTAAATCCTAGCAAAAGAGCTTCATATTCTGCCATATTATTGGTGCACTTGAAATTTAACCTGTAGGCATGGCCTTCAACATGGTCGTTTTCTAAGTTGTGCACCTAAACTCCTGCCCATGCCCCTAATTTGTTCACTGAACCATCAAATTATAAGTGCCAAAGAATTTCATGGATATAAACAGTGGCATGGGTGGTGGGAATTTGTTTAACAAGAGGATTTGTTTTTTTGCTCTCATCTGATTTTTCTTTGTTGTCAAATTTGTCATTGGTGTCTGAGATTTCATGAATCTGAACACATGATTTTTCTTTTTTAATTTCTTTTGGTTCTACTGCTAAAACTTGTTCAATGTTGGCAGGATTGGTTTCAACATTGTAAAGAATGAATGAATCCATATCAGAGTGTACTGAGTAGATAAGGAAATTTTGCGGTTTTTCCTAATTACTTACTACATATTTCATCAGTGTTTCTTTGTATAGCTTCTTAGGTTGGTCGAAAACTGAGATAGTAGCATAAGACATGTCCATTTGAAGTGATCCCTAAAGCTTAGCACCCCAAGACCTGGATAATAACATTCCATATTTTGGTGGTATATCTGCTACTACTATATCCATTAGGATTGTTTTTGCAGGGTATTGAACCAAAGAAACACATAAGTCTTTTATCAACCCCAAACATCTCACCTGACTAGAATCAAAAGAAAATAGGTCTTTGTATGGTTAAGTGATGTCTAGGTCTAATTTCTCCATAACAGACTTGGGCATTAGGTTATGAGATGCCCCAGAGTCAAACATGGCATTGTGAAGGATTTTATCATGTATATTCAAGCTCACATAGAAGAGGGGAATACTTCCTTCTAAATGTTTCCATTCACTTCAGGGCCAAAGATTAATTCTGGTTGATCATCAAAAACATTAACAGTCTTTAGTGCCAGTGATTTTATGTCATCTATTGATTTGACCTCTGTAGGCATCATGTTTAGCTAATTCAAACAATGGAACAACAATCTTTAGTTTGCCTACTTAGTTTCCAGATTGAAGGATTTTTTTGTTTGGGCCTTTATGTTTCAAACAATATTATTGGATTAGGGGGTTTATTGTTTGATCTAGACAAAATTTGTATAGGGGCATTAGTTACTTTACCTTTGATAGGTTGTTTTGGAGCTTTCTGTTTATTGGCTTCAGGAACATTGATTCTTCTACTACTTAAGTTATACTACTTGTGCACTTCGTAGATAGTTGTTCATATTGCTCCCTAAAGTCAAATGATTCTCTTGAATGAGTTTGAAATTGTTTGAGAATGTGAGCCTCTTGATCATCTTGAGTTAGGAAAACTTCTCCTTCATTGTTAAGTCCCATCAAATTTATCTGAGTGTCTTCCTGGGGACCCTCAGAGCTAGAAGCTTCTACATAATTCTCTTGGAAAGGGGGTCTAATGTTTTGATTTGGACCAGTCTTCCCAAGATTCTGGTTTTGGTTTTTTTGGAAATTAGGATTCCTCCCTGTGTTGGTTGGCTGACCATCCTAAGGGGATTTGTTTTCTATTGTTTCTACTCTGTCTCCTAGTCTTTCCATCTCTTTAATTATAGCTAATGGGAATTTCTTTCTATCGTTTCTACTCTGTCTCTTAGTCATTCCATCCCTTTAATTATGGCATCCAGTTTTTGCTCAACAGGTGAAGTTTCTTCTTTCACTGGTATCCTTCTTTCACTCCTAACCTTGGCACATTTGGACATTAGGTTAGCTTCAACACTGACAGCTATACTTTGCATCTCTTCCAAAGTTCTAGGGGCTTGTTCACTTAGCTAAAAAGCCATATCAGAATTAAATTCATCAGGGAATTTTATTAGGGCCAAATTAGGTGGGGGTCTGAGGTTTTGAGGAATGACATTGTAGACAGTGTTAAACCTAGTGCAGTAATCCTGCACAGTTTCGTGCGTTCCTCTCTTGAGTTTTTCATACTCTGATAATATCTGCAAAGGATCTTTCTTCTTCTCCTAACGATTCAAGAATTGTGTATAAATGGTTTCTAAGCTATCTATGTTGTTTTCTCTTAGAGCTCTAAACCAAGTTTTGACTTCCCCAGATAGACTCTAAACAAATATCCTCATTCTTACATCATCAATATCTATCTCATATATTTCAAAGTAGTCAGTCATTTTTTTGGTATGTTGTTGAGCTGTATAGGTACCAGTACCATCGAATGGGGTGATTTACTTTGGTAGTCTTGAGGCATGGCACCTGAATTGGCTAGTAGAACCAGGGGGTATACCTGTTCGCCATGGCTGTAGGTAATGATGGAACAACAGCTGGGGTAGGGACAACAACGGGAATTTGGGTTGTGGATGGAGGGGTAGAAGGAGGGATCTATGGTGGGGTTGCTTGGGTTTGAGATGTATGAGGGAATGGTGAGGAAGTTGTAGAAGCAGCAGTGATTATAGAGGGATTAGGTGTCCCTTCATAAATAAGCTCAAATTGTATTGAACTCTGTAAATGTCTGTCAATTGAGGAACTGACAACTTCAAACTGTAACTCTTCAATAAACATTGGGTTTGGGACCAAGTCAATCAATTCAGAGTCAGAATATGTTCTAAACAAAGAGGTCTCAAATTGCTCATCAAAGGGTTCATCCTCAAGATAAATCCATCTAACAGGGCAGGATCTTGATATGTAGATGGGCTGAGAACTAGCAGTACTTTCTTGACTTTCCTGTCTCCTAAGAAGTCTAGGGATCATATTGGGGTTTTCAAACACTGGTGGTGGATTTCGATCAAGATTTGACGTAGTGTAACGAGTCCTTTCTGAAGCCAGATTTATTGGTTTTGATTTTCTAAATTAATATCAACAACAACTTCTGTGATTTCTTTAAGATGTTTCAGATTTAAATTTAAACATTCCTAAAGATTTGTTTGATTGAGGAACAGGTTCATGTTAAGTTCATAAACTAAACTAGAGATTGACTGAAATAGCATTCATTTACTTATGTACTTACAGAGCAAGAGCAGTTCGAAGGCTACTTGGCTAACTTCAGGCTCCATCTATAGTTTATAAAGTAAATAACAATAACAACAAATTTTGCGTTCCCTAGTGGAGTTGCAACTATGTTATCACTCAAATTTTCCTAGAATTTGTAAGAACAAGAAAGGGGTCCTAGGTAACCACAAACCAACTTTTAGGCATAGAGTCTAGCTAATATGTGCCTAGAGAGGGCTCTCTCTTTAAGATTTAACTTTGTTTTAGAAGGTTTTAGGCTAGTTGTGAAAGATTTGGGGTTTTTTATTGTATTTGGTGCTGAAATTCAATAGAAGATGGGTATCCCTAAATATTTCAGGCCATTGGGCTAATGGAGTCAAAAGAAGATGGCTAAAATGGATTTGGTTTCTCAGCAAAGGATGGCTTCACCGGGCAAGATAGCTAAATAGGGAGAAAATGATAACTTGAAAGGATGGGATGGGCTCAAAACAGAAGAAGGGCAATTAAGGATCCTTCCACATGTCTTGAGAAGAGGGGATTTCGATGATCACCAATAAAAAGCAATTAAGGATTTTTTACTAAATGATCTAAATGATAAACCAAGAGGCAGAAGCAATTAAGAATTTCTTGCCTATCATAGTTTAGAGGAAAACATTAAGGATAAAAACAACTGAAAACATATTGTACTTAAGCACTTTCTGAATTATGCTTTTTGGTTTTAATATTCAAATATGGAACATAATTGAGATATTTAAACCAGAAAACAATAACACGAGTTATAAAATACTTATTTTTCCAATGTATTGCACTTGAATCTTGTGAAAAATCATTTGTATCAATTCTACGTCTATCTAGCCATGCAAGATTTGGTCCAACAACACTTTATTGCAAAGTAATCAGTTTTACAGCAATGTCTAAGAATCCACCCTCAATACTCTGAATGAGGGAGTATTTATACAAAATTTTTACAAAATAAAATATCTCATAACAAAGAGAGATATATTCTAGGGTGACTAACTATAAGTTACATGAAAATAGAGATAGATGGTTTCGTAGATAGAAGATAAATTAAATTGATGGTTTGTTGTCCCTGTTTTTGTGATTGAGATGGAGGCATGCCATAAGATGAGGCATCTTGTTGTCTTCCTTGTAAAACCGTGCTGGCTGTTCTGCTTTTCACTTTCTCACTAATACACTTTGACCTCTTCTGATACTCTTTACCTATTTGATCCTTATTCATCCTCTTTTACCCTCATTGACTGTAGTAAATAATGCAAAATTTACTTGTTTACCAAGGATAAATTACAAAATGTCTAGTATATCTTCCCACCATTTTTCCTGTGGTATCCTGGTCCTTTGAAGTTTTTTGAGGATTTCATCAGTCTCGGTGTACATGAAAAAACTAGGTTGAACTGGAAACAAATTCTTTAACTCATGCTCGACATAGAAAAGGTTTTCTAGATTGTCATAGAGAACTCTACTTGTGGGCAGTGCCTTTGGTGCTAATGTGTTGGTTGATGAACTTGCCTAGTTATCTACATATTGATCCAATTTGTCAACATAATCTATATGCCTTATTAATTTATCATTGATAACCAAAGGACTAGGGAGTCCTTTGCTATGCAAAATATTAAATTTATCCATAAAAGCGTTATTCTCTTCCTGCATATTTTGGCATCTTCTCTCCAAATTTTGCATTAGAGATGTTTTAGTCAATACCTTTTTTACTTCTAGAATAGTCCCTGTTCTGTCTCCAATTTCTTCCAGCTGATATTTGTTCTTACTATCCAAAAAATTTATAGCCTTGGTGCTTCTTCAAGCATCCCTCCTAATTCTTCCTTTGTCCTCTGAATTTCTTTCAGTGCTACCTTCACTAAATCAATCTGTTGAAAAATTATTTGTATCGATGGTCAAACATCATTTATTGACTGAGTGATGTTGGTCCACAGAATCTTCTTGATGTCTACCAAAGGCTTGTCAAATGTGAGGTCTTTTCTAATGATTTCACCTTTTGTTCTAACCCTTTATTTTTCCTCGCATTTTCTACAAAATTTATCTTTGAAAGGTCATATTTCTGTTCTAAGGTACCATATTGTTCTTTTACCTTTTGCAACTCTGAAACTTGGAGCTTTGTCTCCTCCATTGATTTTATGAATTCCTCTGTACCTAGACCTGAAGTTCCTCCTGGTGCTATTCCTGTACCTGTATCTGTGACTGCTTCAGCTGTGGCCATAGGGAAATTGGGTGTCATAGCTATTACCAGTGTTGAAGGGACTGTAGTGGAGACCACGGGGATCACATTTAGTGGTTGGGAGACATAACTGCTCTACGATTGGGGTCATAATTAGCATGACAATGATGGATTATGTCAGGGAAAACATGGACAAAGGGAAGAAAGTATACGGGAAGATTGGATTCCCACAGTCCTATAATATCACGACCATTCAAGTAGTTATCCATACATTGGAAAAACACTTTGAGGTGATTTTTATCAGTGGTTAAGTCTTTTATTTGAAAGTCCTTATCTCCGAGAGGCAGATAGTCTAAATCTCGATGAGGAGCATTGATAAGTGCAACATTCAAAGCTACGGGGTTTTCCATTTCTGGTTCTTGTGGATTCAAAAAGGGAACTTTGAGTTTTCTTTGTGAAATGGGAAAAACAGAGGGTTTGGGAACTTAAATGATGAAAGCAATAACTGAATTATAATGAATTTGGGCCTTTTTCATCAATTTACTGTGGAAAACAAGTATTTGTAGGGTTTTTAGCGGGAAATTGGATAAATACCTATTTCTGGGGACGAGTGATGAAATGTAGGTACTGAGTGTGGCTGGAAACTCTAGGCTGTGTCGACTGTGAAATTTGGAGCAAGTTGGTGGCTGAAAGCTCAAACTAGTTGACCTCAACGTCTTTGCATGAGCGTACAGGTTTGCAGAATAATACAATGAAAATGAATTGTTTGTTTTATTTAGAAAGTCAGAGTTGGCAGGATTTAGGATTTTGGATGGGTGGCCTCAGCGGGAAGACGACATGATGTTTTGTCATTCGTGGGAAGGCGGTAAATGGTTTCATATCGTACTGCTTATGAGGAAGGGTGGTATTTTTTGTTGGGCTAGCGATTCCATAGAAAAAATAATGCGTTGCAAGGTACTATGCACAAAACTACTTTGTGATCGCACGCTAACATTCGGTCACAAAGGGTCATGTGATATGCACGTCAACTGTCGGATATGGGAGATGCGATTAGATGGTGGTCGTAGGGTATAAAGTGACAGGGGTTTAGTTCAAGTGGGCCCCGATATAATTAAGTATTGTTTAATCACATCCGGGGCAGCGTGATTGGCTAATGAGGTTATTCATTAACCATGAGGGTTAATTAATCCCATTTTGATGTTGCGGGGGGTTAAGGCTATTAATTAGTTACTGATTAACTAATTAACCCCATATTAAAATGTATTTAAGGTTATAATTAACTAGGGGCGGGATATATAAGAATTTCGGGATTATTTACATAATTAAAGTAATACGGGAGAGGTTAACTTTTACAAGGGATTTATAAATTAATATGTTAATAGTTAATATGACATTATGAAATGAAAGCGCTAGGTATAAAATGTTTAAAGTGTGTTTTTAAACTTAGGCTAAAGTAAAAATGAGGGTTTTTTGTGGAAAATTTTGTAATTTTCCTTAGTAAAATAAGATTTTACTTAGGAAAAACTTATGAAGGGGAATGAATGAATTTTATAAATGGTTTAAGCACTTAGGCTTTATAAATTATTGGGCCGAGGGTCAAGTCCCTCCAGAAGTCAGAGAAATGCTCTAAGCCCCTTTAACTTTGTAAATGCCTTTAGTACTTAGGGGAAATTAGTGAAACTTAAGGGGAAAATGGATAGGGAAATTAATTAATTTGACTTTGTTTCTTTGATGTGCTGTATCCAATATAAGTTGTGCTTTGTCAAAGTGATGAAAGCAAAAGATTTAAACATTAAACTTAACCATTCACTACATATTTATTCTGCAACCATCATCTACTTACCCTACCTATTTTATCGTAGCATTTTCACTTCTTTATTTGGGTGCACTTAGACTGGTAAACCCTTTTTTCACTTATTTTTTTTCTTTTTACATAATGAGATCTATCTAAATCTATACTTATGACATCCAAGCACTCAGATTAAACTGTTGAGTTCCTTTTTCACTCTACCTATTTACCTATCTACCAAGATTACATTGTTTGGTCAGATATTTTATTCTTTATTTCTACAACATGAAATTGAAAAATGAATTAGTCAAGCTTAAATTGTTTGACTATTCATGAATTGTGGCAAAGGTGACAAACGGCACACAATTGTTTATTATACAAAAATAAAAAGTAGTGACATTTAGACTTGCACACTTTCCTGGTCTTTCTTTTTGTTGGGGTTCATTTTCTTTCATTTTTTGACCATCTTTTGTTTTTTTTACCCTTTGATTTTCTTTTAGGGCATACCCTCTTTACATTTTTTATTTTTTATTTTTATTTTTTGAAAATATGGAAAACCTTTGCAACAAGAAAATGTATGAACATATTACATAGGTCATCAAGTCAATCATGACATGCGACACCTATTGGTATAGGGGCCTAACAGGTGGCAGCATTGGACCCTAAGAGAAACTGCGCAAGGAAATAGGAGGCTTGGAGGGCACTGGAGAAGGTTTGTGAGAAGCCTTTAATTGTCTATGAGCAGCAGTTGGATTGTACGGAGAGGAGGATAGCTTGTGAGCTGATGCGTTGTGTAATCTGAACATATTCCACTTGTATGATAATACAGAGATCATGGTTTTTAACTGAGGCTTTCCCCAGAGTATTCTTCTTTGTTCATGTGCGATTGATTTCTCATTCTTAGTTATATGTGTTCTATTTGATCTTGCTCATATTTGATTAAGCTTCTGCAAGTTTTTTGTAGAAGTAAATATTTTATTTTTCTTTAGTATATTGCATAATCTGTTGATCTACAATGGGAATTTCTACATGGTATCAGAGCAAAGGTGATCAAAGCAATGAACAATATACGAAAAAGAGAATTCAAAGTAAAAAAAAATTGGGCCGCGAGTTTTCAGTGCAGATCTGAAAATTTTTGTGCAAAATTTTCATAAACAAATAGCAGATCTAGATTCCTTGTGGAAAAAGACCCAAATTCAAAAGAAAATTAGCTGAATTAGAGTTCGAATGAGGGAGATATCACTGATTTAAAATAAGCACTTTTTCCCGAAAATTTCGTGATGGTGGGAAAGATGAAACATATTGGTGTGCTAGCCAAGAACCTATATGCTCTTGACATTCAAGATGCATGCAAAGCCTTGAGGAGCAAGGAAAGGGTTAGAGACTTGGTGGTTGAGAGGGAGAGTACATTACCTCTCAATATGCACCACTAGAAGAAGTTTCAGACAATTGTGGAGGAGCCACAATTGGTGAAGCAGCTTCAAGAGGTTGTGGAGCAGCCAAAACTGGAGAATCCGAGAGGAGACTGAGTGGAGGCATCCACTCATGCAGAGACCTCTAGTAGGAGAAAATTTCGATCCAAGTGGGTAGAGGGATCACATGCACCCATACCTCCATGTGTGAGGTGGGGTGATGTGAAGTGATAGTCCTAAGAAGGCTGAAATAGGGGTAGGATCCTTGAGGTACCCAACCTCTTTGATTAAACCTTACTATAGGAGCCCCGATGAGGAGTAATAGGATTGGCTGAGTGGGTAGAGACGGATGTGGATGGAGTGACAAAGAGAGCTACAATGCAGGAGTCCCAAGACAACGCAGAGCTAGCAGGCTGCAACAATGCAAGAGGCACGGGAGTGTTGCTCCAGTTCAGGATGGCACATAGAGGTGTGCAATGGTGCGAGATGCAAGGAGTTGTTGCAGCAACAGAGAGGTCAGAGAGGGAGCACTTGTCAGTGGCAGAGGGAGCTTCAACATTAGAGGGTTTTTCTAGCCCAACAGGGAGGTCATTTGGGAGATTAGTTACTTACTTCTCGGTAACTAAGTTGCAGTGCAGCATTGGGTAGCACGATGCAACATGAGGAGAAGAGGTGTAGTGCGGATGTAATGTTGGGAGATAGGACCAACACTAGCATGGATGTAGTAGGAGGAATCGGCATGATTGATGCAGTCAGAGATCAAAGTGACAGAGGTTAGAGCAGTGAAATATTGAAGAGCACAGAGGTGTAGAGTTTTCAGTCGACAAAGGTAATAGTAGTTAGAGACTTTAATGACAGAGGCATCATTTTGATTCAGGTTGGATATATTTTGTGTTTCTGAGTTGCTGGAGCAACAACACTAGTGAGAAGTGTTGCATGCAGAACATTCCAAAGGTTCAGGATCGGGTTTGAGTTGAATGCATTTCTTGTTGAGAGGGAGTCTTAAAAATAGCAACAAGAAATGCTAAAAATAGTATTGCTATAAATAGCACTTCAGGATATACTCCAACCCTATTGGAAATAACAAAAAATAGGAATTCTAAAAATAGCATTGCTATAAAGAGAATTTCAGGATAGATTCCAATTTTAATTAGTCCTTGAATTAAGATTGAGAATTAAAATTCGAATTTGATCTTAGCAATTGTTTGTAAAATAATTAATTAATTCATCTGGAGTTAATTAGTTGGAGTAAATCAAACATGAAGCCTTTGTGAAGACATGCAACAATTATCCCTTTGATTGAGGAAGTTATCCCTTAATTAAGGAGATAAGGATGAGTTGTATTTGAGTTGTAATTAGTTAGCTCAGTTAACTGAGTTAAGTTCAATTAAATTAGTTCCAAACAGTTGGAGAAACTAATTGTGAGTTCAGTTAGTTAATGCATGCATGCATGCAACTAGTGCTCTCTTGATAACTGAATATTCTCTCATAAATAACCAATGCATTTAAGTTCAGAGAAAGACCCAGTTGATATTAGAGGCAGGGACATTGTACTATTAGGTGGAGGAATTTTCCTATAAAGGAAACTCATCCATGCAGAAGGAATTATCTCCTTTAGGATTTTGCAGTTACTTCTGAGTTTGGTGAGTTGTGTGAGAGGTGAATCCACACAGGTGGCAGCATTAGACCCCAAGAGAAACTGCGCAAGGAAATAGGAGGCTTGGAGGGCAGACAAGAAGGTTTGTGAGAAACCTTTGATTGTCTGTGAGAAACAGTTGGATTGTACTGAGAGCAGGATAGCTTGTGAGCTTATGCTTTGTGTAATTTGAACATATTTCTACTTGTATGATAATACATAGATCGGGGTTTTTAGCTAAGGCTTTCCCCAGAGTATTCTTCTATGTTCATGTGTGATTGATTTCTCATTCTCAGTTATATGTGTTCTATTTGATCTTGCTCATATTCTATTAAGCTTCCGCAACTTTGTTGTAGAAGTAGATATTGTATTTTGCTTTAGTATATTGCATAATCTATTGATCTACAGTGGGAATTTCTACAGAAAGTCATTTCGACGGCACCAGTATTGTGTGGACCCAACTGGGAGCTACCCTTTCATATCTCCATGGATGCGTTAGATGCAGTAATAGGTGTTGTCCTCGATGAAGAGGAGGACAGAAATCTTTACGCTATTTACTATATCAACAAATATCTTATTGTTGTTGAATTTAATTATACAGTAATAGAAAAGGAATTTCTAGTTGTCATTTATGCCATAAACAAACTTAGACATTATATAACTGACTATCATGTTTTTATGTATACTTATCATTACGACATTAGATACTTAGCTAACAAACCAATTACAAATGGTTGAGTGACTCGCTGATTGTTACTTTTGCAGGAATTTGTTATCACCATTAAATACCATCCAGGGAAGGAAAACCCAGTCGCAGATTTTCTTTCTCGAGTTCCAAATATAAATGATCTGCTGGTAGTGGATGGCCAATTTCTAGATGAACATTTGTTTGTCATAGCAGTTAAAACGCCATGGTTTGCTGATGTAGGAAACTATGTGGCGGTAGGAAAGCTTCCTAGACACTTGACAACAACGGAAAGGAAGTAGATTGTCCAGTGCAATGCCCAATTTTCTTGGATTGGTGGATACCTTTTTTATCACGGTCTGATATGTGCATATGCTGATGCATTCGTGAAGATGAAATCTACAACATCATGAAGGGAAACCATGACGAGCCGTGCGCAAGACACTTCACAGATCTTAGAACTGGCTACAAGGCACTAGAGATGGTCTATTATTGGCCCACCATTTTTAAAGATGCTAAAAAATATGTCCAAGCTTGTGATACCTACCAAAGGATGGGCTGTCCTGGTCAATTTGACAAAATTCCGCTGCAAACCTAATTGGTAATAGAACCTTTCGAACGACAGGCATTGGATTTTGTTGGCGCATTTCATCCACCATCAAACCAAAATGACTAAATACTAGTTGCGACAGACTATGTAACAAAGTGGGCAGAAATAGTATATTTTCCAAGACCTATAGAAGAAGTCGTAGTTAATTTCCTTTTCGAGTTATTTGTGAGGTATGGTTTACCCAGCGAAGTGATAAAAAATGGAGGGGGAAAATTCGTAGGACATAAGATTATAGCCATTCTACAAAACAACCACATCACACATATAGTCACTTCCCCGTATCACCCGTAGGCGAATAGGCAGGTTGAAAGCACTAATAAGGTGATCGAAACAATTGTGTCCAAGACAATTTCGACACATCGACGAGACTTAGCTGCTAGATTGCCTGAGGCCTTGTGGGCCGATCGCACAACTTGGGAAAATACTACTGGATATTCTCTGTACCAGCATGTATTTGGAAAAGCACCCATATTTCCTATTTAATTTGAAATAAAGACTCTCAGAAGAACCCAAGAAGTGGGATTGAATTTGATGGAGGCACAAACTAAACGACTTCAAAAAATAAATGAATTAGATGAACATCAACTACTTGATCTACAAGACACCACAATTATTCAGTAGTAAAGGGCTAAGTGGCACGACAGTCTTATTAAAAAGAAAACATTTCAGAAAGGAGACCAGGCACTCCTCTATGATTCTAGATTTCAAGGCTTTTTGGGCAAGTTACAGACAAGGTGGATTGGCCGATATGAAATTCATGAATTTCACAATAATGTCACTCTCACTCTGACCACCATTGATGAGTATGTCCATTCTTTCCAGGTAAATCGATATTAGGTATATCTTTATCATAAGTCACTCACCAAAGAGTCTTTTTGCCAATAGGTATGTGATGATCCCACTATGAAAATTTCAGCTAGAAGGGGTAATGACTCGACAACTTTACTTTCATGAAAAATTATCTCTCTCCATCTATAAATAATGTATATATATTTTTTTTCTTATGGTTGGTTTTAATTGATTTTAGATAGGCATCACTGTGTAAATACGGGGATTTCTCTTATTTTTTTGTTGTGTTTAATAATTATTGTTCAATGAATTTAACAACTGTTGTTTAGTCAATTGAACAACTGTGATTTCTTTTTCTTGTGTTTAATAATTGATGTTTAATCAATTGAACAACTGCACTTTCCTTTTGGCATCTTTCTTGTTCAATCAATTGAACACCTGATCTTCAATCAATTGAACATATGCGATTTATTTTTCTTGTGTTTAATAATTGTTGTTCAATCAATTGAACAACTGTGATTTCCTTTTGGTATGTTTGTTGTTCAATCAATTGAACAACTTTGACTTCTTTTTTGTGTGTTTGTTTCTCAATCAATTGAACAACTATTGTTCGGTAGGATGAACAATTGTGATTTCTTTCTATTAAGACCAATAATTGTTGTCCCATCATCATTCGTTTTTAATCAAACTGCCATTTTTCTCTCCCATGTTTTCTTATCAAAACCATCTTTTTGGATTTGGAATTTGTACCCAAAATAAAGGAAAAACAATAATATTAATACCATCATGACTTGTAAAACCTTTGATGGTTATATTTATTTCGAAAATGACTTGGTTCATCTATATAATGATTGGTCGAATATCTTCTCTTTGGACATATCATAAAATGATTCACTATCTTATTACCATGTTGGTTTATCTTTCACACTTTCAATTGATAATTCCCTTTGGTATGATGATATAGGGATACAAGCAGAACTTTCTTTGGCATTTTTTTTACTTCTCATGCCATCCCTAACTCTTAAGGAGTAACTGAACCTCCCTCCCTTTACAATAAAAATATGGAAATATGAAAATATGAAAAAGCAATACAAATCTATTTACAGAGGATAGGGGGTCTCATCACGAGCCAGCCTACCATGATCATAATGACGTAACAAGTGACATTCCATTATGGCCACCACACTAGGGTAATGACCTTCTAGATAGTCAAAACTGTCAGAAGGACAGGAGGTCTCATCATGAGCTAGCCTGATCACTTTGTTATATCATGGGGAATGGATCTATGATTATCTGGTTACCATGCGAGCATAGTGGTCTCTTTATAGCAATAAAAAAGAAAGCCATCTAAATACTAAATGGAGGACTCTGGCTCATTTTTGGGTTAAAAAGCAACCCCGTCGAGGCTATGAATGCGTGTTGGCAATAGTGGCTCTGCTTGTGGTATTGAAGTTCTATGTTACATTGTCAACTAGTATTTATCCCATTATTTTCTATTGATTCATTTCTAAAGGTGAATTTACCATTTGAACATCGTTATAATTATATTAACCAATAAGAATGGTAAACTATAATTTTATATGCATTATATCAATATTGTCTTATCAATTGATATCGATAGTTGTTATCATTTACTTCCAGTCATGCTTTCGTCAAATTTTTCCACCTAATGAAATATGTCTTTGCATAATGATCCATTCTCTATTTTATTCCTTTTACGGTCATTTCAAATCTTTGCGACTTTTAATTCTTTGACCCTATTTTTCCATATTTACGCTGCTTTGATTGTTGTCAAGCCACATTTATGAATCCTCGACGCCCTTCCATTTTTCCCATGATTCATGTTTGTGGACGCCCTTTTCTGATTGGAGGGGGTAAGTTATGCATTATGGATAGCGTGTGTAATAATTATTAAGATATTTCTTTAATAGAGGGGGGGGGAAGTAGGCATTATGAATAACATGCATAATAATTATTAACCTACGCCAAATACTACTGATATGACAAACATCACCATTTACCTCTTAATAAGAACTTTAAAGCAACATCATTGTTCTTTTAATAATAGCTTTAAAGTTTTGTATGTGTTTTAGTGTGTTGTTCCAAACTGTGAAATTGTGAGAAAGCGCATGCAAAAGTGAAAAGTGAACAAGCTATTGAGAAACAGGAACAATGGGAAGAAAATCTGTCCGTAGTGAACCTACAGTACTCCGAGTAACAGAACAGGTTCACGAAATTCTTGAGAGCATCGACTGGCTTCAGTACCTAGCGGAATTACAGGGATTCTAGAATCAAATAACACTTGAGTTATTGCAAAATATACAAGATGGAAACATGATGACGAAGGGCAGAAATATAATAGTTTTTGAAGCAGTTATAGTTGAAGTCTCCGGGGGGTTAGAGGGGAAGCATGAGATGGATTGATAACCATGTTCTCCTATAGGACGCAGTTGCACTATTCCAAGACCCAGATGAATAATTGGTATGCAAAGGCAAAGGGATTCACCCCACATCTTTAAAGCAACCATGGCAGGAATTGGCGACCATTTTTCAGAGGTACATCACTTGTGATGGATGTCAAGATGTGGTAAAAACTCGAAAACTCAAATTATTAGCCATTCTTAGAAAAAGAAAATGGTTAATTTGCCATTCTATTTAAATTCCTTATTGTATGACGTTGCTAGTCAGGTTAGGAAGGCTATAGACCCACACTCTGTCATCAGCCATCATGGTTTGATTAAGTTATTCATGATTCATGGATTGGCCCAGTAGTAATTAACTTGGGATAACCTTGTAAATCCAGCCTTAACCCCATTAGAAGGAAACCTAGATTCACAGACATCGATAACAATAGAAACATGGATGACATAGATATTGAATAATAGAGAGTGAAGGTAACAGGTACAAAAAGGGAAAGAGAAAGAAGGAATCCTTCTTTTGCCTCTGGCCCAGTGAAAAGTAGGTGTTCTGCAAGGATAAATGCACAGCAGTGCACCCCAATTCCAATAGAAGAAGCAAAGCCATCCCATATGCCCTCTCTAAGCCCGCAAGATGATTTTCTCCAGGAATATGAGGAATAAATGGCTCGAGTATTAGAGAATATGGGTACATACTATGACAGAAGGGAGCCATTTGGAAACTCTGTAGGGTAAAATCATTCCCTTAACTAGTTTTCCTCTATCTATAGTTCTGGCCATACTGAAACATTTCCATTTGCTGATAATTTGGAGGATCAGAGGGAATCAGTTCCCTCGATGAATGAGTCCCTTGAGAAAGAAACCCATGCAGAAGAAACCCTTGAGGATGAGAATCAACCAGGGGATATTGTTCTATTGGAGTCCCCTGAGAAGGAAGGCCATGCATAAGAAACCCTTGAGGACAAGAATTAATTAGGAGATACTATTCCATTGGTATCCCCTAAGAAAGAAGCCCATGTAGAAGAAGACCTTGAGGACAAGGATCAATCAGGAGATATTGTTCCATTAGAACCCCCGGAGAAACAAGATCATGTAGAAGAAGGCCTTGAAGATGAAAATAAATCAAGAGATATTGTTCCATTTGAGCATAACCCTAATATTGGCAAAATCCCTGATGAACCCAAAATACACATGATTGTGACAGCTCCAATCGGAAATCACATGAAGAAGAAATCGTACAAGGTTGGATTGAGGACGCTGATTGAGAAATACAGGAAACAGAAGAAAATAATCAAACAATTGAGAGAGTGGTTAAAAGTAGCAGCTAAGGCTCGGAAAATGAAAGTGGAACTAGAAACTATAGGGACCCAAACAGAACAACTTTCTTTGGAGGATAATGAGACTCAAACTGAAAGTCCCTATGTTTGTTCAGTGGGGACCCAAACAGAACAATATCCTTTGGAGAATATTGAGACTTAGACTGAAAGTCCTTGTATTTTCTCAATGGAGACCCAAACAGAATTTCCTACCACATATGTTGTTGTGCAAACCAATTTTGAGGAGAAACCCCAGGGAGACTTCTATATGCCCCAATAAAAAGTTGTTGTTGTTCAAACCAATTTTGGGGAGAATGCCTAGGTAGATTTTTGTATGTCTCAAGAAGTGGCCAAGGTTGTTGTTCAAATTGATTAAGTGATAACATATGATAGTGAAACTCAGACAGAGGAAACTCCTCACTATGTTCCTTTGGTAAGGGAAGCTATTATCATGAAATTGCAGAACGAATTAACAAAGACCCAACAAGAGTTGGCTCAACATAAGGAAGAAGTAGTATCATTACAGGTACACCAGGAGTTGCGGAAAAAATTCGATGAACTTACTACAACAGAGGACGAAATATTTTCTAGCTTCAAAGATGAGTAGAAGAAATTAGAGAAAGCACAAGCCAAGCTTTAGAAGGCCAAGGAACAAATTCAAACTATTTATTCTCCTTACTCTAATGCTTTGTCTTGCCGGAAACCTACCACTAACTATGCACTATTCTTGTTGGAAAGGTACCTATTGCTGAAAGTTAAAGCTGTCAGGGCTGGTAAGTTAGTAGAATTCAAGACCAGTCCAAACTTTGTCCAATGCTTTAAGGAACAAAATGAGCAAGTACAATGCCTTCTATGCGAATTATACCTAGAAAATTTCTTCTTGGAGGATGAACTGGATAGTAATCCTAGTGCCTTCATTGGGTACATTCAATTCCAAGCTTTCCTCTCTTTTGCTACCAATCAGGTTGAATGGGATAAATCCTATAATACTTTTCAGAAAAGTGACATGGTATAGATTTATGGGTCAGAGGAGAACCCACAAAACCCTTACACCTTTTTGTCCAAAATAAAAGGTATATACAACAAGATGAGCTCGTGGCTAAATTGGGACCACTCCATACAGATATTATACAAGAAGAGAATATTTTCAGGACATTAAGGAGGAAGATTTGTTGGGACAAGGAAAAGATGAGAAGCTTCCACTAACAATGTGAAAATCAGGAGCCATTTGGGTACAAGAACTTTAAAGTTGTTACTGTTTGCTTAATCATGTACAACAATATAGTCCTAGGCATGGGTCTTTCCTGCATAGGATGCCATTACATATTTCCTATTATTTGGTACCATCCTGAAGGGTATTACTGTGATCATGATTTGCCATATTACCGTGTAAACTAGGCTTTTGCAATGTTTAAACAAAAAAATGGTTTTAGGCTATGTAAGGAAGAAGTTTATCTTGCCTATTCTTTGACACAACTACACCTCAATCATCTTATTGCATGAGGACATGAAAAAAGTAAGCATGGAAGTATGTTGTGTTGTAGAAAAGGTATGTTTTATCCTCATATTAGCTTAATTAATCATTCATCTTTATATGTTTATCTTCAGTTTAGAAAATAATATAGAAGAAACAAGTGTAGAAGTCCAATATAGGTCATTAATGAATTGGGTAATTTTGGGCATAAAAGCTAACTTTCACTATTTTTATATGTAGGAATATGAATTGGATATTGATGTTCAAACGATGGAACAACAACGACCAAGAAAACGAAAAGGGCAATGTTTAGCTCACAAAGGCTAGCGGGAGACCAGGGCAATCAAGTCTATTTTGTAATAAAATCATATTGTCGATTGTGAAATCCTCAGGATCTCCCGATCCTGAAGATTCGCTCCTATCTGTTTGTCTCTCATAGGTTATATAAAGCCAATAGGTGAAATAGAATAGCTAACTACACATTTGGAGATTGTAACTATTCACTTTTGGTAAAGAGTATTCTCACTACGGTGATGTTGTATCTTTATTATCGAGTTTAATGAATAAGATTGTGTTTTACTTGTAATTGCATTCTGAGTGTCTTTTGGCAGTGAATTTTGGAGACTCTGGGCCCGGTCGATAGGAGATTTATTGCTTTAACTGTGCCATATTTATTTCTTTTTATTCTTGCAATTGTTTATTCCTGTTATTTCATGAAACTAGAATTATTTTGATTGTGTGAGTATTCATTGTTACGATTTACCTTTGCTGTTCAAAGTAAATTATAAATCTTGCTATGTTTACATCTGCGTGTTAATCTTTGATGCATTTATTAGATTAATTGAATTATTTTATTAATGTTCTTTCTGAAGTACTGTTATTAGAGGTCCTGAGTTCAAAGTTGATTTCTTTTAGTTAAAATCCTGAATAACTGATTGTTTTTCATTTGTTGTAGCTTTTTTTCTTGTTGAATGAATTATTGTTGATACTAGATCTACTAAGAGTGGTTCCTTTTACTTCAATTTAGATTCCGTTTTCTGCACAATAGATTAAAATATATTTCCAAATCCTTTAAGGTTTGCCTTTAGGGTTGTTTTGGATTCAAGTTCGAGAATTAGATATTAATTATTGCAACGATAAGAAATCATTTCATTCTCAATTAATCTCTGAATTCACTTGCATAGACAATGATGAACACTCTTGAAATAAACAAACTTACCTTGGTTTGACAATTAATGTAGGTATCAAGATGGATTTTAATAGTCATCTTAGTGCACCAATAAGGAGGACCCTGCATAGTTGGACAATTTGGCCCTTTTCAAAAGAATCCATCACAATATTTGTTTGTCCCCTAAAAAAGGTCATAAAGACCCCAAATCAAGTCAGTTTTTTCAAGCCTTGAACTACTAGAGTTGGTGGAGGTTAGAAGAGAGTGGGCACAAATAGGCATTGAAGTCTTGACTTGTGAACTCAGCAAAGACCCATGTAGTCTAGCCTTCTAGATTTAGCTTGAAACTACAAGATAAAAGGGGACTAAGTAGCTAATCCTTGAGTTTGGTCAAGCCCAACTTAGGAACATCCCAGATAGGACTCTTTTTGAATAATAGTCGATGACTACCAAACCCAGGCCACGAAAGCAGTTTGTCACCAAGAAGGCCATGACTATAGATCGAAGAGCAGGTTAAGACCTAAGATAATGGATATTCCAAGATGTTTGAGGCCTCTGTGTGGAAGTGATCGAGTGGTATGTATGGTCTTGGACAAAAGCTAGAGACTTGAGTTTTGGGATTTGGAGGTGAATGAACTCCATTATTGCACAAAAGAACAAGATTTTCAGATTTCATGGGCCCATAACCCAAGGGATTCCAGAGTCCAACCATCTGTAGATCAAATTTTACAAACCCATAGAATAAATATTTATGAAGTGGTATTAGAGAAGGGAAATATTTCCTACATGAGAACAACTTCCAACTATAGTGGGGTTGGCATTATTGTGACAATTACACAAGTATGTTTGTAGGTATAATTGTCAAGGGAGGTGAGTAACATGCAACAACTAGAGAGAAGCAGAGGGAGATCAAGAAGGTTCCATAGGAGGTGAAAATATGATGCCAAAAGACCAAGCCAAAGAAGAGAGCCTGGTGAGGTGTAGGTGGGGCTTCGTTACAACTCATGTAGTGATGCATGTGGCAAAATAACATCGACATGGATATGGAAAATATGTGGTAATGAAGCACATGATCTTGATATCATGCCTATTTTCAATTACACGAGTATGATGAAGGGGCATAGAATCAACCCTAAACCAATATTGATTCCTAGAAGCCTCCACAAGGAGCCACATGGAAATTGTAGAAAGAGAATAGGATTTCCTCTCGTTTTTGTAATATCCTAAATGAAAATTTGTTTGGAAGCTTCCAAGACGTGTAGTGTGGAAATATTATTATTGTTTGTTAGGATTTTATTTCTTTTATATGGGTAGATTGCAATTCCATAGGAGAATACAATGAAATTTAAAAACAAGGCCAAGAAAGGGGGCCATTACAATGTAAGAATTAGGATAGGGAAGGTGGTCAATCTCTAAGAAGCCGCATCACATAATCTTGTTTTTTTTAATCCAAGTTTCTGATGTGTTTGAATCCTACATGTGTTTTCTTTTATGTGAGTTTTTTCTATTTTGTTTGATTAGCCACCAGTGATTTAAACCATGATATGCCAAATTGAGGGAGGTGAGAGCGAGAGAATCACTGATATATATAGATAGCTGCAGTCTGAGTTTAATAGGGTTGACAATGCATACATTCAATGCCTAGTTCATGAAGGCATAAGGGTGAGCTGAACCATGATGATTGAAAGAAAAATTAAGAAGGGGAAAAATGAGGCCAATCAGGGCATCCTACTTGAGGATCATTCAACACTTTTCAAAAGCCACCATCATGATATTTGTCTAACCCCTAAACATGGTTAAGACCTTGTTTCAAGTGGGACTCAGTTAGTTTGGTCAAGCCTTGCACCAGTCAAGACGATGGAGGATAACATAGAGTGGGTGCATATAGGCGTTGAAGTCTCGACCCTTGAACTAGGGCATGACCCAAATAATCGTATCTTTTTGATTTAATTTGAAGCTACAAGATAAAACGGGACTGAGCAATTGATCCCTAAGTTCGGTTGAGCTCATATTAGGACCATGCACATGTAGAAATCTTATATGTTAGTAGTCAATGACTACCAAACCTATGCCATGAAAGTGGTTGGTCACCAGGAAGCACATCATCATTGTTTGAAGAGAAGGTTAAGCCCTAAGAACATGGATTTGCAGAGATGTTTGAGGCCTTCGTGTGGAAGTGGTCGACTACTTATATGTATGGTCCTAGATAGAGGTCAAAGCACTTAAGTTTGCGGATTTGGAGGTGAATGAACTCCTTTGTTGCACAAATGTCCATGATTACTAGATTTTGTGTGCCCATAACCCACAATCTTCCAGAGTTGAACCATATCAAGATCAAATTAGAAAGACCCCTAGAATCAATATTCATCATATCATGCATAGGAGAATCATATTTCAATGGCCATATTCTAGTCCTCCTAAGCCAAACCTTTATATTTAATGGTGTGAGAGCCCTTATAAGGCTCTACTTGAAAACTCAACTAGCTCATACCTTTTCACCTCCATCCGTAGATTATTTTGCATCCATGAAGCACATTTTGAGCTAAAATATTTCTTGAAAGGCCCAAACACACCGACATCAAGAGTTTTCAATATATGAGTGGTATGAGTAGGTAGTGTTAATAGGTCGATGAGTAAATTATTAGCCTTCCTAATTTTTTACAGAACAATGTGGATTCCATGGCTATCTAAAACTAGTAGGTGTTGGTGCACTAAGATGTATTTTTAAAAAAATCTTAATTCCTACATATATTCTCAACTCAAGGAAAGTCTTTTTTATTTCAAGAGTGCCAGTGCTATATATGTAGTGAACTCAAAGGTTAACTAATACAAATCGTTGCAACTGCTAATGACTATCTTCTTCAAACTCAATCCAATCAATTATGAAAGAAATTCATCACACACTCTGCAATCCTACTTAACCTATCATGGAAGCAAACAAATCTGAATACAACTTGTAAAGAATCACATTTGGCAGTTTTAAATAAAATTGAACCTAACTTGCTCACCCATGAAATATAACTATAATAATTAAAAGTAATGGTAATTGAACAACAAATCCTAATTAAGCAGCAATTATGAATTGAACAACAATTCCAAATTGAATAGAAATTCCAAATTGAACATCAATTCTGAATTGAACAGAAATTCCGAGTTGAATAGAAAATCTGAATTGAACAACAATTTCAAATTGAACAACAATTTTGAATTGAACATCAAACAATACAAGAATATCAAATGTTATCTAATAGAAAATTTCTGTAGAAGCATAAATTGATTAATTCTATCTCTTAAATAACATTACTTGGAAGGAACGAAGATCTGAGCTAGAACTATCATAACCGATTCAATCGAAAGTTTAACTGGCATATAACACACAAATCAATCTAAATCTAAAATGAACAATAAATGCAAAACAAATCGTCAATGTTTAGAATAATCAGAAGTAATATTAACTTAACATTAACAAGCAATCAAGAATGAAATAGAAAATATAATGACATAGGTGAAGCACTATATCTTCTCTTGATTGGGCCCAAAGTCACCAGAAGTCTTCGTTAAGAGGTACTCAAAATATAAGGAAGAATTAAACACAACCTTTCTTCATTAATGTAAGTAACCAAGTTACAACATCCAAAATAACAATATTATATGTCAAAAAGAATAGCTACAAACGATGTAATTCTGAAGTTCTTGTAGTTTTGGCTTTCAACCTTATATGTTACATTTAGAAAATAAATAGATAAAAGCGAATCCTTAGGATCAGGGGATCCTAAGGATTTCACTATACTCGATCTGATTATGTCATAAAATGGCCATTGGTTTTCTCGGTCTTCTGTTGTCTTGCCTTGCTTCTGACACTGTCACTTTCCATTGTGAGATGTTGTCATTTTGTCGATTGGGCAACTATTGCTCAATTCGTGACTTCTGCACATAAAGATAGTAAAAATCAGTTTTTCCTACTTAGATTCATTTAATTTGTTACTGATTACTTTTACTCTTCTTTAGCTATTATTTTCTCTACTTTTATTCATAAAAAAAGATAATCATGTGAGGATGAGTGCTAAATAAAGCTATTATAAAGGAGAAAACATACATTTTTCTTGACCCAACATACTCCCCAACTTACCTTGTTGCATGACATTATGCGATTAAATAGTTGAGGTGTAGCTGAGTTAGGGAATAAGTAGGATATACCTCCTCTTTATAATTTCTAAAGCCATTTTTCTTCCTTAGTATAGCAAAAGCCTCGGTAATGCCTTGATCCTTCAAGGTGTAGTCACAACGATACTTCTCTAGAGGGTACCATATGATTGGAGTTCTATACCAACATCATATCCATTCAGGCCCCATGGTTAAGACCATGTTACTATACTTATGGAAACAAGAGGAGGGAACTTTAAAGTTTCAGTATCCAAATGGTTCTCGATTTCTAATAGTAATGCTGGAGACTTCCCACCTTGATCTAGCTGCAGACAAGACTTCCTCCTTAATCTCTTGGAAGTAATCCTTTATAGCTTGCATAATATCCATGTGAAATGGCCCTAATTGTCCCACAACATCATCTCGCTTCATGAATTGCTTGTGTTTGACCGAGAGATGCAGGGGTTTGGTAGGTT
>APFE030999682.1:0-19231 GCA_000404065.3 Pinus taeda
GACCGAAAACCATCGCGTCTAAAACCATGGACCGAAAACCATAGGTAGGTTCGCCCAACCTAATATAGGGTCCAAAAAAAATTTGCTCGGGTCAATGACTCGAACCCCGTAGAGGGGGGATACCCGCCCCCCTTAAACCCCCCAGACAGGGGGGGCTGCCGACCCCCTGCTACGCAATCGGCGCAACGAAGGGGGGACTCCGCCCCCCCTCTAACCCCCCGGTTCACTACGTAGGTTAGTCGTCGAAAGAATATAACACAACCCAACACAAGTAATTCAAGGGATATTGTTTTTGTTGCAATATGTTTGGCCATAAAGCCATTAACTTCTATAGAGGGAATATGAAACATATAAGATGTTATGTGTAAAACATGTTTGGACATATAGAAAAAAATGCAGGAGAAAATTTTGGCCAACATACAAAAAGGAGCAAACATCATCACACTCTAAGGTATGGAAGAAGAAGGAAGTACAACTAGAAATATGAGGCATAGCTCAGTATGCTGATCGAATAGACTCAGGAGGAATAGAAGGTATGGAATTTCAGTATTCTAATTGTCATATGAAACTATCATGAAGATAAGTCGCCTATATATGCGAGTTAGAAACTGCACAGTCACGTATATGTTGGTTTGATGAAGAAATAGTGGGAGAGACTCAAAAAAATGATCTGATATGGTTCATACAACTATCAATTATCTTTTATGCAATGATGATTGATGAATACAGTTTGTGGATGTTATTCAGAAGTGCTTTTGATCCTCATAAGTTGTGGATGACTTGATGTATATGTAATTGATGATGATTCCTTGATATTTATTACTGTTATATGCAATGATTAGATCTGACAGTGAATAGGTGGCATAGGTTCAGGGGCAAAATATACTATGCTTCTGATAATGCATTATTGGCATGACGTTTAGAATTCTTCGGTACCTAATGATCTTTATGAATGGTAATGATGCTTACGTGGCTAAATTGTTTAAATTATACATCATGCTATGTTGTGGTTATGAGTTGCCTATGATGAAGTCTCAGATGATACTTATATTGCTTCGGCTTACATAGTTGTTATTCAGATCAGATTTAATGATGATCGTGGATGACGTTTTGACGATGCATACACTACATAGATGTTTCTTACATGGTCATCTTCATAAGGAAAAGGATAAGTACAAAGCTTCAGTACACAACTTCATTATTTGATGATGAGCCACTAATTTCTTTTACGCTGTAGCCATCATGCCTTGAAAGATGCATAAAGTTCATGTGGTGTAGTTATGATGCAGGATTCCTATAGCTCCTGGTTCTCACGTGGTTGAGCATTGTTGCTGTTGATGGTATCAAGAAAGCTTGAAAAATGACTATGAGCTCATGGTTTGCTAGATACATATTGCTATCTCTTTATTGGATATACATTACGATGGACACATGGATCATTACTTAAGTCCATCTTGATAAATATTGTTCGTTAGCCAAGAGAATGGTGTTATTTCAGGTCTCATGAAGACATAGCTATTTAAAGACATGGATATTCAGAGACATGGATTACTTAGTCACATAATGATGATATGATGATAGGTTTGATACTCACATATGTTGATTCATGCTTATCAAATGTTTGATGTTCCCTAGTGATGATACATTGTTGATATATTGAGGGACCTTGTGGAAAGATCATGCAATTCTTGATGATCATGCTATGATCATAGAAGATGACTATGGTGTTTTCACATACATATGATATGATTTTGTGTTACTTATTAGAGATATGACAGATTGTCACCTGATTCATGGAAGGTTATGATAAGGCTCTTTCTACTAAGGAAACAAAGAAAGTTAATATTGATGAGATTAACAGGATGAGTTGATATCTATATGCAGCATACTTTGTCACAAATTGATGATGGACATATACAAGTTTTTGGTCTAGATGTTGCTGACAGATGCTTATAGAGCAGATCATATATGGTGTATGATAGTTGCAGATGACTATCATCATCTTGTTTAGATATTTGATCTTTGTTATAAATGTCATGTATATCATTTAATGTAAAGGTCATATAAGGGCCCATAATATGTCTCTGTCTATCATAGTCTTTTAATGCATCCTTTTTGGTCATATGATGTAATTTGTACCCCCACTATGAATGGGAAGGATGATGTAATAATTGCTATGTTTTACTCATGTATAAAAATTGGTATGTCCCCACATGGTTGGGTAAATGAGTCAAATTGGTATATCCCCACTTGGTTGGGAGATTGATGTATGTATGAGTCATTGGTGATAGGATGGTCATACTCACATAGTTGAGTTATAGAGTCATTTTATTCTTTTAGAAAATATGTTTGCAAACTCTGCATGTGCTCACAGGGAGCATGGACGTTATAATGCATCTCAACATGTACAAAGGGGGAGTTTAATGATAGAATTCAGCATTTGTCAATGGGGAGCATGATTAATGTTCATATTCAGTTGTTCAGATATGAAAGTCTTCATCTTGGTCACCCCTTTCTGCTTCATATCAAAGCGGGGGGAACATCTTGGTCCACTCTTTACCCTTGATGTCAAAGGGGAGGGTATTTTGGTGTTTCTTGTTATCTCTAATAGTTTCTACAACTTGCAGTAATCAACACCAACATGGTTGCCATCAAGTCCAAAGGGGGATATTGTTTGCATTATGATGCATGTGTTGTACTTCATCGCAACCCACTTGTAGCAAAACAAATCACTTGTATATAGTAACTAGATGAATCTATGTAACTAGGTGAACCTACAGGAGATATATCAGATGTGACAAAATGCATGGCAGTTGTGTTTACAAATGTGACAAAATGTAGGGCAGCTCAAAGGAATCATTCCAAAAATAATATGGAAAATCGCATTATAACAGGTCTATTTAGAGGGAACAAAGTAATGGTACAGAAGTATAGGATGAAGGAACAAAGGACTACAGATCATAATCAAGAAATTGAAAAAAGAGAATGGTTTAAGAAGTATATACTGGTTCACCTTGTCCAAGTAGCATATATATGTGGGTTCACAAAACAAAAATATCGTATATGTATGGACGCACTTTCATAAGAGGAAAAGAACGTAAAGGTTGGAAAATCAAGGAATTTCAAGAGTAGAGAATACTAGGCGTCAAAACCATGGTATTAGCCCACAATATTGAGTGGAGTAATGACTATTTGATTCCATCCAAGAACACCACAGATACTAAGTGTGGTTTTGGTCTGAGTATTGGACTGAGGCTTTTTGTCTAAGCTATTGGTTCGAAGTTTTGGTCCGAGGTTTTTTGTTTGTGGTATTGGTCCAAGATTTTTGGTCCGAGGAATTGGTTGAGGTTTTGGTCCGAGGTATTGACAAAGGATCTAAGTATATAAGGAGGAGAAGATCAAAGGACTAAGTGCAAAAGTAATGAATATCTTATGGAGTGCTAGATCAAAATAAAATATGCATGTTATGTGTTTCTAAAGCTTTACTTGATCTAGAATAAGTATGCACCTGAGTGTTTGATGAGATCTAATGATGGATCTGAATCATAATGACTTATAATTATGTGATATGATAATGGATATGCTAGATTCGTTTGCTAACACACGTTTTATCCTTTATATGTGATGATATGGGTATGTCTGAAGTCAGGAATCACAACAAAGTTACAAGTATTTGAAGATTTATATGGTAGTTCGCTTTGGTGAAGGTCCATACACACACTAGTTCAGCTCTTCCAAGTAGTGTATGCAAAATAAAATCTTGATGTTCAGGTATTACTGATGTATCAGATCAATGTTACCATTTTATGGATGTTTTTCAATGATGTCTTCATTAGATCTAAAAATAAAATTCATTATATAAGGAGATTGAGTCTGGTTGATTAGTTGATTGAGAAAGAAGGGTGATCCTTGTTTCCATATGTTTAGAACTTTGTAATATGACAGTAGATCTTCAGAATGTCACTAATTGGTACGGTTTATGGTTCAGATGTTTTATGATTCGCTATCTTTAGAGGTATATGCAGGTTGGGAAAAAGGAAGTAGTGTATACACACACGCTTCCCTCATTGAAGAAGCATATACATTCTGACACATGCCTTTTGAGGTTACAATTAGTTTTGGTTGTTGATGTAGTGTTTTGGGTTCAGATATGTGTACTGGTTACAATGATCTATCTGTTCGAGTTAATTGGTTAAATTTGATTAAGTTTGAATAAATGGTTTATTCAGTTGTGTCATATGTTCAATGGTTATTTGATTCGGTTGTGTCGGAGGTTCAGAGGTTTTAGTGATTGATTGTTCAGTTATATTAGATATTGATGACTAGGTTTCAGTTATATTAGATATTGGTGATTGGGTTTCAGTGATTGGTTTATGGAGATGTATGTGATGGTTGTATTGCAACGGTGATTGATTTTGAGATTCAATGTTACTAATGGGTCCAACGTGAAAATTTGATGAAACTTGGCC
The DNA here is from genome assembly GCA_000404065.3 of Pinus taeda. NCBI lineage: Eukaryota > Viridiplantae > Streptophyta > Pinopsida > Pinales > Pinaceae > Pinus > Pinus taeda. The sequence continues at coordinate 4,470 of APFE030999682.1, forward strand.
TTCATATTTCAGTTTTATGTACCAGGAGTATCTAGTCTAAAAATTCATGAAACCTGGTCCCTGGAGGATGCTGAGGGTCAGAGTCTTTAGTGAGGAAGTCGAAACTTCCTACCAATAGTGGTTGATGATTTGATCAAGGGGTTGGAGCTCCCATCCAGTAGCAGCTAGAAAATGAGTGAAGGTTGTAGCATTATATTGGTCAGTTCCTATGTACTAGTAAACATATCGGCGATTATAAGAGCTAGGGGGTTGTAGCTCCCTTCGAATAGAAGCTAGAGAATGAGAGAAGGTTGTAGCCTTCTGTAGGTGGGTGCCTGCATACTGGTATGAGCCTGCACTAGTACAATATTGTAAATAGATTATTATTTATATTAAAAGAAGATAAAGACAACAACAGGAGGTGGCTTTTCTCCCGCATTGGGTTTCCACCTTAAATCTTGGTGTCCATGTGTGTTTTTTATGCTTGATGGTTTATTAGTTATTAATGCACATGTTTACTATTTAATAAGTTACTCATGCACTGATTAAGGATCAAGACATGATAAATTTCCTAGATCATAAGTTCTCTGGGTATACGCTTGTTTCTCTATTCATAGTAGCATGTAAACGCAAGTTCACTTCACTGAAGTAGCATATATAAATATGTTTGGAAAATGAAATATTATTGAACAATAAATACCGATTCATCCCGCCCTCTCACTATTATTTCCAACAATTGTCTTACCTTCTGTTGCACTTGCTCATGAAAAGAGCTTCATCTGAGTCTTTCATTACCAGTTGGGTACCACACATCTCTCCTGAATCTCCATTAACTTTTACTCTTCCATACACCAATGCCCAGGAGTCAAAACATAAAGGGAATGCCAAGAAACAAATATGAAGAAATCCATGAAAACCAATAACAACATGAAATTGTAATAATGTGGCATATATATGCACCAAACATATGGAAAATTGCAAATCGAGCACAAGAATCCCAAAAACCCAAGAAAACAAGACTAACTAAGAACACTATGACTCAATCCCCATGGTTTTCAAGAAAATCTTAACTTGAGCCTTCTTGAAGATTTCATGAAAATTTCTCTCATCATGTAACTCCTTGCAACACACTGTGAGATACACATAACTGTCAATGCATAAATAAACATAGCAATACACTAGTTACCTTATCTTTTTGTTCCATGCACATTGCTAGCAATTAAACAAATCCACACCATGTCTCAATTTATTGTGATCCCCTTTATAGATCCATCTCTAGCTAATTCACATATTAAGTACATGTTCATGAGTCTAGAACATTTCCACATCATGTTAGAAAAAATCAAGGTTAAGAAAGGACTCACTCATTTATGATTAGGGTTTTGAAGCATAGCCAAAGGAATTCTTGTCCAATTCCTTCCTTTTACCCTTTTACTTGGTTGTAATCGAGGCTTACTAGTACTATCACATCACCAAACTATTTGTTATACAGGCACATCAATTGTTACCTTGTTACGCTAATAAAAAGCATGTTCCCCTGCAACTTGCTCACACATGTCAGTATCAAATTCTAAATATCAAAAAAATTATATATAACAATTTAAAATAACCCTTTACCATGACTAACAATCATGTCATAATCCATAGTCAATGCGTAGTCCTTGGACACAATACTACAACTATCACATACTACAGTCTAGTACATATAAATTGTTTCAACATATATGTGTTAGTAAAATCATCTTAAAACAAAACCATTTGAACACATACTCATATTATGCAATTCACCAAACTTTCAACCAATTTGCAACATACCATGTTAAATAAATTAACTAGAGGTCATAATCAAATAGTCAAGCACCAAATATACGACATAGGAAAGCTCGTACCTTACTTTATCTCAGTGGAGGCTATCTTTTCTGTGAAATCAAGCTAGCCAGCACAATATAATTTCTCAACACATCAGCTTAAAGATAGGTAAGATCATGTTATCCATAACAATCACTAACTAACATGTTCAGATCCTAACTCATAAACAATAGTCATTTATTCATAGAAATCACAAATCTATGGTTAGTCTAGATTAGTATGACACCAAGTCACAAACATCTCAGCTCATACCTCAATATCACAACCATAACCATCTACATAGGCCAAGCCAAGTTGACGAAATTCATATAACATCAATATCTTCAATGCAATGAACATAACCATCATGCATATGGTCAATCGAATTAAACATCGATATCTCAATGAGATAACCCTAATCATCAAGTTCACAACATATAACAACAATAAGTCAAATATCATGTTCATCAACAACATATAGCCTAATCATCATGTTATCTAATGTAAAACAACAATAGAAATGTAGGTTAATATCATTCTTGACTATCTGGCACATGTTCATATAACTACACTAATCAACTAACATCTATCACGAATTCAATCATAACATCAAAATACATGTACATAAACCCAAGGTATATAACCCTAATGCATATAAAAATTCTTAACCTAGATACCTGCATATCAACATACAATACATGTATGATGATCTGCTCTTACCTCGAAGCGTAAAATTGTAACCTTATTATGATGATCTGTATCTCCTACTTTACCTTAGCCAAAACATTAGCATCATAGCATACCAATATGACCCTAATGACCTAAATTTCATACCATGACTTCAAAAGGCATGCTTGACCTACTATTCATGCATAACTATAACCAATATCATTCATGCATGAAAACTACATATATGCATATAACACATGAGTACCAACCATATACACATCATTCTAAAAAGAGTTCAGTCATTAATGCATGACCATATCAACGACACAAACAATGACCTCATGCATGACAACAAGAATTACTCCATTGTAAACATTTCCACATGTAACCGTCAACATGCATAAGAAATGCCTAATAAACTAGGCCCTAAACCAATACTTCTCCCTGAGGCTTTACAATGTCTCCCGCCGAAACCGGTGAAGTAATTCCTATGCCTTTGGGAATGAACCTTCAGACCACCTCCTACCCTTATTCTAAAATCAATATGGAAAACAAAATCCCAAAACCTATATAAGCATCCAAACATACCACAACATCTGGAAAAATGGAAGGCTAGGCTTAAAAACATTTCCTTAACCCTGAAAAACCATGCCACTTACAGCAAGAGAACCATACACCAACATACAAGGCCATGCATGTCCAAAATAGCTAGGAAATCACACGTGGAAACAATTACCTACAAGTATTCTTGTTGAAGATGCCTGATTCTGCTCCTCTTCCTTAGTCCTTTCTTTCCTTTCCTTTCCTTTTCTTTCTTTTCCTTCCTTAATCCAAAGCTGGAGTGCTCCAAGAAAACTCTAAGTGATCAAGAGTGAGAGAGAGAGAGAGAATAATGAGAGATCTCTGAATTTGAATTAACCAAGAGTTTAACACTGTCTAAGTTTGGCAACTAATCGTTAGAACCCCTTTTATGAATTACGCCTCTATTTTCTTCACTTTCCATCATTGTCCTTCCATTTCCTCCTCACGTGAAACTTGTGACCTTTTACCTTCCTTTTCTCCTATTTTCGTTTATTTTCAAAGATAATGTGCCAAAAGTGCCTTTTTTCCTTTTAATGCGTTTGTCTTAGCTTTTGCCAATTTTCCTTAGCCAAAGCACACATCTAGTGATGGTCACTAGGATATCTTTGTCTAACATTTTCCCTGGAATACGTGTCCTTTGCCCGTGGTATTATTTTTCCTTTATTAACGTTTATTACATAAACTTTTCATAAGGGTTGTTACAGTTGTACAATACCTTTCCACAATAAATTAATAACATTTTCATGTAATTCCATAATTACAAAAAATCTTATTTAACAAATCACAACTAAAAGATATATTAAGAATTAAATGATATATTAATCAATATAAACAACAAGAATAAAATCCATGAACGTTGACTATATATTATTTCTAAGAATCAGAACTAACATAGTTAACCATTTACGACAAAAAAATATATTTAAAGTAAAAACCTATTGTTTTTAACCTACAAGTATACCTCATGTTACTTTAAACCAGCCTAGATACCTTTTAACTCCAAATATATCAAGCACCAAGAGGGATCAAATATCTCAAGCTGCAAACCTCTTTTTTGAGTGCAAAACTTGAGGAAAACTTTGCACCTCGAGAGATTTAATCCCTCTCATCGCTTGATAGATCTGAATTTAAGATGGATTTAGGCTGGTCTCAGTCATGTGCGACCAAAGAAAATATAATGAACATATGATTAATTTTATCAATAATATATAAATTCATCTAATATTAATATAATGATTTTAATTATGCTAAATATGTCTCAAATTTATATAGCCATTTTAATTTTAAATTTTCTTAGTTATCTTAGTTTCTTGAGATGATATATATTGTTAATAACTTTAATGATGAAAATTGCTGAAATAAAATTTTGGAATGTAAAGTGACAATGTAATAGTGTTCAATCATATAAAATGTGAATAATAAGAATATAGTCAGTTACAAATACTCTTCATTGTGATTAATCTCAAACTATTTTCTTTTACTGCTATTATTTTCACCCTTCTTACTTTTCTCATCTTTTCATATCGATTGACATATTTTCATATCAATTATATAAAATGGACAGGCTAAATTATAAACCATTTAAATATTTAGCTCGAGTAAACATCATACCTTGTCTCTCTTTCTCTTCAATATTAATAGGTTAAATTACTATAACAAAAAAAGCAATGTATATTTTCAAAAAAAATTGTGCTTACACTAAAATGAGTGCACAATGTTAATTCAATCACTTTAAAAATAAAGTACCATCATACATCCAATTACATCAAATCAGATATCAACATCTACACTGAAATCAATGCATCTTATGCAAGCAATAAAATAAGATTATAAGTCAACATTTACACTGAAATCAATGCTTCTAACACAAGCAATGAAATAGGAATAGAAATCAACATTTGCACTCAAATCAATGCATTCAATGCAAGTAAGAAAATAATATTATAAAACAATATCTATGATGAGCCTAGGTATTGCAGTAAGAATGTTGCAATTCCCAGGGCTACCAGCTTTACTTATCAACCCGGGGCTCTTACGAACTAGGAGGTAAGTATGCTATATACACAAGTAGAAGTGAAGGTGCTACCTGTTGTCGCTGCTCATGTGGAAAGGGACCCCAGCGGTTCCGAGCCAAACTTCTATAGGGTCAGAAGAAGCTTGATTTTGATGGAAGGAGAGCAAACCTAGTCTAGGGGAGAGCTATTCTACTACAGAAATGAAGAAATCAATCATGTAATGCTAATTTCCTAAGTTGCAGAAGTAAAAATGTCAAAACTTAGACTAAGGGTTAAACAATGGAAACTAGGCTAGGTCTGTGTCTAAGCGGAAGAATGGTCGGAGATCAAAATGGTGGAAAGGGGATGTAATGAGCAACAGAGCAGAAGAACCATTGGATCAGACAGGCGGAAAGCGAATGAATGGCTGAGATGGGATCGCAGGATGGTACGTAGGCAGATGGTCGAATATAATCAACTAATGGGATGGATGACTGAGATTATATCATGGAATCAATTGGCAGATTGACGAAGGAGATCACGGGAAAAAGGAACATGCGTAAATGGTATCGGGTGAAGCGACAGCTACTAGATTAGGAGAAATATCAACAGTGGAGATGGAAGTGGGCAAAAGAAAAGATGAAAAAATGGGAGAGGGAGTTTAGAGGGCAGTAAGCGGAATATCGTGCGGCCCCAAAGCTGTAAGAACTTTTGTGTAACTTCACATGATTATCCTCCCCAGTTGACACATAGCATAGGGAAATTTCTCATATCATGTGCCCTCGGCCGGATAATGGTCAGACAGGAGATCCATGCGATATCACGCGAAGGCCGTCAGATCTAGCAAGGTAGATATATGGTGGGGAATGGACTAAGAAAGTTGGTTAGTGGGTGTACGATAGCCATCAGATCAGTTGAGGCAGATTGACGACGAGGATTTAAAGGGAGAAAAGTCAAAAGCAAAAAGGAATTTGAGAGGTGATTGGTCAGGTTTTTCTATGTAAACCGATTTACCAACAAAAATCGTTTAAACATGAATTTAACAATTTCTACTCAGGTGTTTTGTGTTGAATGGGAATGATATGGGAATGTGAGTGAGGTCTGAATGACATAAAGAGAGCGAATTTAGCTGACGACTATTAAAGGGGAAGAGTGGCAATGAACTCAGTAATTATGTTTAAACGACAAACACTTTGTGAAAACGAAAACCCTATGTTTTTGGTGTTGCTAAAGGGTTTCTTCCTCACATCGTGGTCCCGAAGGGAGGAGGTGAGGTCGAGACACCTGTGAGAAAACTTGTGGATTTTTTCTTTTCCATGAGGCTAATTGAAAGCATGAATGAAGAAAACTAAATCATAACTAATTTGTTCTGCACTACTGCAATGAGACTGCAACTATTCAAGCAAATGAACAAGAAACAAGAAGTTGCTTAAGTACATGAACAGGAAAGCCATAAATTTGTGCTAAACCACTGTAATGAAAATGCATCTATTTAACCAAATGAACAATCAAACCATGCATCTATGCTACTGTTGCAATGGAAATGAACTGCTTAAGTAAATGAACAGAAAACATGAATCTAAGCTAGGATAACAATACAATAAAGAGGATCTTTCACTGCTAGGGTTGGGCCCTAACCCAAGAGCTTCAACCCGCTAAGTTAACTCAGTGTTGGCTCAAATCAAAACTCATCTTCATTATAAAAGAATTGCATTACATCAAACTGTTACAAAGTAGAGTTCGAGAGTAAAAGTTCGAATCCTGACTAGCTGATTAAAAAAAACTGAGGTCGTCATCCTCTCTATTTATACATCTAAAATCTTAATGGCTTCCCTCAAAATTAGGGAGGTACAACTCCCAACTTAATGGTAACTTTTTCTTTCATTTTCACTAGCTCGACTGCCTTCTAGTAGGGAGGTTGCTTGTACTTCCACTTGCTTGGTTGTCTTTTCGTACTCCTAATTTGGTTGTTTGTAATTTTAGCTGATGGAGGGATATTCAAATGGATGGGCAGTAAATGAGGAGGATTTACCTCCTATAATTCCAATCCCTTTCCCATCTGAGTTTTTACCAAGGTCTTTTATGATAGTTCCTTGCCTTTACCTTTTATCCCTGCATTTCCCGCGCTTTTATCCTTTATTCATGCATTACAAGCACATTAGACCACGAAACAAAATATCCAACTCTAACTCATCTCGTAAAAAAAATATAATCAAAAGTATTCAATAAGTTGTGAGAACTGTTGGTTTGACTAAGCTAGGAGGTCAATTCAGGCCAATTAAGGCCCATATAATTACTCAATGATGAGACTCACCAATCTACACTGAAATAAATGCATCTAATGCAAGTAACAAAATAGGATTATAAACCAACATCTACACTAAAATCAATGCATTTAGTGCAAGAAATAAAATATTATTAGAAATCACTTATATTGAAATTAATGCATCTAACGAAAAAAATCAAATATTATTAGGAACCAACATCTACATTGAAATCAATGCATCTAGTACATCCAATGAAATAGAAATAGAAACCACCATCTACGCTGAAATCAATGCATTTAGTCCAAGAAATAAAATAGGATTAGAAATCATCTACAGTGAAATCAATGCATCTAGGGAAAGCAATCAAATATCACTAGAAATCAACATCTACACTAAAATCAATTCATCTAGTGCAAGAAATCAAATAGGACAAGAAATCACCACCTAGAACTGAAATCACTAAAATCACTTTTCATCTATATCTCTATCTCCTTGTGTCTCTCCATATCACCCCCAAAACATACAGTATCTTTCTCCAATCTATTTATCTATCCCTCCCTCCTCCTCTCCCCCTCTCTCTCTGTCCCCGACTTTTACCTCTCTTTCCTCCTATTGTCTTCTCTCCCTCTCTCTCCATATTCCTTATCACTCCCTCTCTCTCTCCACATTTCTCTCTCCATTTCTTTCTTCTTACCACCTTCTCTCTCCCCCTCCAACTCCATCTCCATTTCTCTTCGTCTCTCCACTCTCTCACATCCTCTCTCTCTTACTTCCTCTCTCTCCAATTCTCTCCCACCTCTCTCTCTCTCTCTCTCTCTCTCTCTCTCTCTCTCTCCAACTCTCTTACTATATCCCTCCCTCTCTGGTCTCTCCTCTCTCCCCCATTCTCTACATCTCTCCTTCTCTACCACTTTATCTCACCCCCAAACATACACTCTCTCTCTTCGTCTCTCGCTTGTCACTCGATCCCTATATCCACTTCTCACTCTCTATGTATTTCTTTTTCCCTCCCTCTCTCCCCCTACAACTCCATCTCCCTCTCCTCCCTCTCTCCTCCTCTCCCTCAACCATGCTCTCTCCTACTTCCTTTCTCTCCCTTTCTCTCCTATCTCCCTCTCTCTTCCCCCATCTCTCTCTCTCTCTCTCTCTTTGTTGCACTTCCCCCATCACTCTCCTCCTGTCTCTCAAGTCTTGTCTCTCGTTCTTCCTCTCTCTCCCTTTATCTCTTATCTCCCTCCCTCTTCCCCAATCACTCCTTCTCTCTCTTTCTCTCTCTCTTTCTCTGCCTTCCAATCCTATCTCTTCCCCCATCTCTCTCTCTCTCTCTCTCTCTCTCTCTCTCTTTGCCCTCCGATCCTCTCTTTTACCCAATCACACACTCTCTCTCTCTCTAAGTATGTGACTATATCCCTCCCTCTCTCCTTCTCTCTCCTCTCCCCCATGTCTCTATCTCTCCTTATTTGTCTCTTCATCTCACCCCTAAACATACACGCTCTGTGTCCATCTCTCCCTTGTCTCTCTCTCCCCCCTTCCACTTCTCACTCTCTATGTCTTTCTTCTTCCCTCCCTCTCTACCCCTCCAACTCCATCTCTCTATCCCTCCCTCGCCCCCCCTCTCTCACAAGTCCTCTGTCTCATCCTTCATCTCTCTCCCTTTCTATCCTACCTTCCTCTCTCTTTCCCTGTCTCTCTCCGTGCCCCTCCTCTCCAATCCTCTCACTATATCCCTCCCTCTATCATTCTCTCCCTCCCCCCTCCATCTTTGTCTCTCCCTCTCCCTCCCCTCCAATCCTCTCACTATCTCCCTCCCTCTCGCATTCTCTCGCTCGCCCTTCCATCTTTGTCTCTCCCTCTCTCTCTCTCTTACCCTTCTCTACCTCTTTCACTCATCTTTCTCTCTCTCTTCATTCATCCTCTCCCCTCTCGTTAAGTGTATTTTCATCTCTCCCTTATTACTACCCCTATCTCTCCTCCTCTATCAATCGATGTCATTGTTCTTCCCTCCCATACATATCTAGAGTTAATATATATCATGATATATTAATATATTTTATACTATTACAAATTTAATATTGTATTAATAAAAAGTTATTAAATTTAAGAATATTAATATTATAACATACTAATATGAATATTATATATTTAATATTATTATTATTAATCTTTTAATATTAATATTAAGGTTAATTAGGCCGATAGACCTTTCCTATGCATCAACTTTTCGTCAACACTTTTAATCTAATCCGTTCAATCAGATGACACACTTTCAACCATTGATCTAAACCAGAAAAAAAAACAACAGAAAATCCAAAAACCACAGAAAATCAAGAATGGCGGAGTGCAGCCCATAAGAAAAATTATGAATCAACAATCGTCTACATTCTTACCATACTCCGTTGGATTAAGTGAGATACTTTCAACGGTTGATTTGACATTGCTGAGTTTACAAGCATTGCTGAGTTTAAGGGCAGAGCTTGATTTTTCCTAATTTAATTTCACAGCTGTATGAGTGGTGGCGCACTACATCTGGCAAGAATGCACTGCACTTTGACCCTTTTCACAAGCCGCCCACTGTTATACTTTTTTCCACAGGCGAGCATGTCGAATAACCCTAACCCCCTTTTATTGGAATTGCCTCTATGCAATGAATACCATTCTTTATGACATTAAAACGCCTCATTTTTTTTCATTAACATTCATATTGTGCAGTCCTTCATTGTTTAGAGCCGATTTATCCATATTTGTTAAGAACAAAGAAGATTATGTACTTCTGCATATTTATACAAATGTTGGGGCTCAAGTATTGATTGCATCGAAGACAACCCATCTGTTGAATAGACTGTGAATGTGCCAGCGGACTTTCGCCTCGGTGAATTTTTTCGTTTAGCAGTTGAGTCTGAGTCTGATTTGGAAGAAGGTCGAGGAGGATGGCAGTCGCAAATCCTGGTCAGCTGAATCTACAGGAGGCGCCCTCACGTGGTTCTCGCAGCGTCAATTGCTTTAAAAAGCTTGGAACAGATTGGAGAAGGCACATATGGGTACGTGTCTCAAATATCTCAATTAGGGTTTTTTCAGTTCATTCATATTGCAACTCCGTAATTAGGGTTTTTTATTCAGGGCTCAAGTCCTCTTATCTATGTTAGAAAACTTGAAATTTTTCATTCAAACCATTGGAATAGACAGTAATCGTGATGCCATGTCTTTCAATGATAGGCGGACAAAAAAATATGGATTGATTAATGGGTTTTATTTATTTTAAGGTAAGTTTACATGGCCAAGGAGATCGAGACTGTGGAAATTATTGCCTTGAAAAAAATTTGTATGGACAATGAAAGAGAAGGGGTAGGCATTCGGGCTTATCTCTATTATATTTCAATATCTATGTGTGTGGGTTTCGTGGTTATAGGGTTAAAAAAGGCCATATTTGGACTTTGATTAAATTTTTGGATGTATGTGGTCATGTCACTGTTGTGCGCTGATATGTTATCCTTTGTAGCAGATTTTTCTCGTGGGTTTTGTGTAATGTTTTCATTCTAGATTAATTGGCATCTTTAATGTTAATATTAACATAGTTCCCAATAACCACCATTCAGGAAATCAAGCTTCTGAAGAAGTTGCAGGATGAAAATGTTATCAAGTTAAAGGAAATTGTGACCTCTCCAGGTTATGTTCTTTTGTTTTTCCTTTAATCATAGGAGATTGTGAATTTTAATTTTCATTTCGTGATCCTTTGTGGCTTATTTTTGGCGAATTCAGTCTTTATAAGGGATTATATACAGGTTCTCTACCTCGTTGTTCTAATTTGTCTAGCTATTTGTGTTCCTGTTGTCCGATGTTATTATTCAGTCTTTCCCATCTTTTGTATGCACCACATATGGTAATAAGTACAATGGAAGCATTTACATGGTCTTTGAATATATGGATCATGATCTGACTGGTTTAGCTGAGAGACCAGGAATGCGCTTTAGTGTTCCCCAGATTAAGGTGTGAGTTCGATACAAATATTAAAGCATTTAGGTTCATGTTTTCATAGCAGTGTTAGATTTCTTCCTAATGAAATTTGAAGTCTAGAAATAGAGACCTTGGGAGTAACGAATTCTTCTTTACCTCAGTGTTACATGAAGCAATTGTTAATCAGGCTGAACTATTGTCATATCAACCAATTTTTGCATCGGGATATCAAAGGTAAATTCCTGATTTCATAAATCTTTTTGCGTGTCTTCTTTAACTATGGGATATCCTTATCGAAACAAACCTTTGAACATGGCACCTTATATATTTAACAAGATCTAATCTGTTGATTGATAATAATGGGATCCTAAAGCTTGCCGATTTTGGCCTGGCAAGATCATTCTGCAGTGACCAGAATGGAAACCTGACGAATAGAGTAATAACATTGTGGTATAGGTAAGTGAAATTTGGCCTATGCTATCATTCCAGTCAATTTTGTCTATATTATTGTTGTTTTCTTGTCTGCGAGGTAAACTCTGGATAGAATATTATTAGTGCTAATTTTAAGTTCTAATGCTGTGTGCAAGCCCCCAGAGTTGCTACTAGGCTCGACAAAATATGGTCCAGCTGTTGACATGTGGTCAGTGGGATGTATATTTGCGGAGCTTTTATATGGAAAGCCTATTTTACCAGGAAATAATGAGGTTAAGCTTCAAAATTACTACCGCTCTAGTCACTATATTACCTTAGTTGTATTTGGAGCTTTCTTTGTTTTTATGCATCTCTTTAATTCATGAATTTTTGTGATGTTTGTAGCCAGAGCAACTCACTAAAAATTTTGAGCTTTTTGCATCATCGAATGAGTCCAACTGGCCAGGTGTTTCCAAGCTTCCATGGTATAGCAATTTCAAGCCACAAAGGCAAATGAAGAGGCGTGTTAGGGAATCTTTTAAAAAGTAGGAACATTTAACTCTGGTGTTGGTTGGAAATTTCTTGTTTTTTACAGTCTTAACTTATTTGGGCTTTGTATCCTTTGAACCTTTTTTAGAGTTCTAATGCAATGTGGGTTTTTTATCTTATGCTCAAGTGCTAAAGCTTATCTTGACTAGTGTCTACCTTGATTCTATCTTCTTTGTAATATGCATTTAAAAACACTGAACAGTATAGTTCAACAATGGAAATAATCTAACCCCCTACATGTCACAAATCACATGCATTCATAAGTTGTGGCATGGTTGGTTCCAAGCAGAAAGGCAATATCACAACTCTATATACAACAAATAGAATCACCAAACTGAGGCAGGCCTAACGTAAAAATATCCTGTAAAATATAATTTTACTCATATGATATATCGTAAAACCCAACAAACTTCATTTACAAAATTATTTGGAACTTGTTTTTGGGTACTGAGATTTATTGCACAGAGAGAAGGGAGGGTACACTGTCGTAAGATAAGTGGCATGTCCAATGGTGGATGTGGATAATCCTAAAACATTTGAGTTGTAATGTGAAAAGAAAAGCCAACAAATTGTAAGAAATTTTTAAACTGGTAAAAAAATATAAAAAATATAAATTCATCTTAACTCTAAATCTTAACTCTAACTTTAAATCTAACAAGAGGTTTACACCTGTATATTCACTTGAATTTGCCACGGACGGGCAGATTGGGAATAGTGTATCCATTCTTCGCTGGAGTGATAGAATTCAAATAACATAACGTACGAGATGGAACAGCTAACACTAAAGTGATTCACGTTTTAAATTTTATTTTATTTTGGGTTTGAATACGCTGGAAAAGATACATCATGTATGATAGGTGAGAATTGTTGGAATATTTCATGAACGTATTTTTTAAATTTTTTAATGAATTAATTTTACATATTTTTGAATAGTATTAAATTTATTTTTTAACAATTTTAAATAATGTTATTCATGGGCTTGCAGCTAGATAGTATAAGAGATTTAGCTAGATAGTATAAGAGATTCATAAAAAGATTTTCTAATATTGTTTTTTTATTATATTTTTATAAAATAAAGGAATTAAGTTGAATGGATATTAAAGTTTGAAAAAAGTTTCCAACTATTAATGAATTGAATATTAGTGTACTCATTTTGAAGATTACTAATTCAAATGAAAATTATATGGTGTTTGTATATGTATTTAAAGAGAGATTTTGTGGATTCTTTATTTAAAATAGATATGTGATTCATTATGAATTTATGAATTTATACTTAAGTAGTTACATGTAATGAACCAACATTTCTTTTAGAAAAAATCAACAATTCCAATTTAACATCCTATCGGCCTCTCTTTGTACCTTTTGGGACAATTGCTAGTAATATTTGTTTTCCATGGTATTAATAATAATTTGGCCCATAGGCTTCACCTAAAGAAAACCTCTTTTTTAAGTGTTACTAAGTATAAAGAGATTTACTAAATATAAAAATAGGTTTTATTTATTTACCATACCTCTCCCTTATTCATATTTATATTCATTTGTCATATCTCTTTTATTTACCATAGTGTTTGGCCCATATAATTAAATATTGATTTCTAATCCTATTTGATATATTTTTATTTATTTACCATAGTTCTTTATACCTCTTTTATATTTATTTATTTACCACACCTCTTTTATAAATATGGTATTTACCCCATGGTATTGATAATTATTTGTCCTGTGGTATTTGCCCCAAAGGCTTCCCCCAAATAAAACCTATTTTTTGAGCTTTCGTAAATATAAAGAGGTCTATGGAGTAAATATAAAAAATGATTTTATTTATTTACCATAGCTCTGAACCAAATATAAAAAAAAAATTGTTTTATTTTTTTCCCAAGTGGAAAAACAAAAATTGTTTTATTTATTCACCATACTTCTCGTTTATTTATATTTATATTTATTTACGATGCCTCTTTTTTGAGTGTTAGTAAACCTCTTTATATTTTAAAATTATATTGTGCTTATTTGATCTTTAAATAAGACCTACATTATATTTAAAATGTTAAACATTACTTTTATGTTTAACATTTACGTTTACATATTTATGTGAGATCTACTCCCATACCGAACTTCATTTCCATTCCAATAAATATATATATAGAAATTGGTAACATTTTTCTAAATATATTTGTAATGACCAAACAGTTTATGTGAATAAATTTTCTGATTTACTATTATCGGTAAAGACGGAACAAATATTATTGTTTTCTTAAAAATGATGAAAATATTATTAATTCAATGATTGAATGGGGATTGAATAATTACATATAATAACTTTTATGAGAAAGTTATTCTCTTTTCTTGCCAAAATAAAAGAAACAGTTGCCAGCAAGTAAGGGAAAACCCTAACTGCTTTTCCTCTTTCCATAGAAAAAGAGGAAAAAGGAAAAGGCCCGGGTTGTCGAGGAACAGACGGGGAAAAAGGAAAAAGGCACTGAAGCAGAAAAGAGAGTGCTAAGTCTGGTGAGGA
>APFE030999682.1:19251-133766 GCA_000404065.3 Pinus taeda
TTTAAATAATAGATTTATGAAGAAGTGCAACAGAGTTCATGAAAACATCGTTGTTCCGACATTTAAGGAGCCCTGTTTAATTCTATGTTCATTCGCATTTAAGTTTTACATTGTCCAGCCTGGAAACACATTTATTATCTCCTCTCGCACTCCTGTACGATGAAATCGGGGTTGTTAACACGCTAAAAGATTCGGATTACCCGGAAGCGATTCTGAGTCAAACATCAACCGCGGTCACACATTCCTATTCCTCGATTCCACATAGACATTCAATAAGTGGAAGATCCAAATGGTCTCTACGAGTTCCCCATGAACAAAGTTGAATCAGATATCGCAACCCCGGTCATATACTTCCATTCCTAGCGCTCTCCAATAGACTCTGTTCGACTCTGTTACATGCATGATGTTTGAAACGATCTATTCTGAGGTCGCAAGATCGAACGCTAAAATATCTTTGAGCCGCCGCAATTTCTATGAACAAAGACTCCCTTCCGTGTGCTCTACGAACAAAGACTCCCTTCATAGTATATACTACAATTAATTTGAATTCAATTCCATATTCAGATTTATTTCACATAAATTTGGATACGCCTCCCATCCCCTTCTCCGTCATGTATTTATAGACTATGCCCCTTTGTGAGTATTGTATATTCATGAAATAGTTTACGTGCAATTGCAAATCAGCCCTACACAGCATTTCTGCCATAATTTTTGTTATGTCCAGCTAGGAACCATCTATCGTTATTCAACATCCGAGATTTTCAGCGATATCCGATTAAGGGCATAAAAGTTGTCATTCCTGACACATCGTTTTTAACACAGAAATAAACTGATAATGTCATTGCCCATGCAGATGAAAATCAGTATGTCTGTTATTGTAGATGCTGCTCTCCTCTTACTTGTGATGACGTTGTTGTTAAAGGAAGTCTCCGCCACATGCACGCAAATGCGTAGGATTACTGATAAAAGAATGAATGTTCATTCTTCCGTTGAAGCGGCAGTAGCAGTAGAAGGTTTAGCTCTATGGCAATCACTTGGAGACGGTCAACCCGAGAACAATCTTCCAAAACCGCCACCACCGCCTCAAAGCAGTATTGTTGGCTCGTCGTTGGAAGCGGGGTTAGCGGGAAAATCTTGCGGGCCTCATCACGACAAAAATGTTCCATGTCCACCAAATCTACGAACAGAGAAGTACAAGATGTACGTGAATGGCAAGGCAGAGATAACAAGGAATCATCAGACTTCCATTATGGCTGGAAAGAACGAGTCAGCAGATACGCCCGGTTTAATGATTTAAATGTATTACAAAACCCAGGGCCTTCTCGCACTAGTATATAAAACTTAGGGCCTTCTCGCACTAGTATATAAAACGTAGCGCCTTCTCTCACTATATGTATTGTGATCTTTTGCGTGTTCTTGTTCGTCATAGGATACATTTTGATCTTTATAGTATTTTGTTTCAGTTTCAGATATACCTCTTAACTATTCCGCGATAAAATATAATTTTGTTTTTTATTTGTTTATTGTAATGGGGAATAATTTTGTTATTTATTTATTTATTTACTTATTTATTATAATTATTATGTTAATTTAAAAGAAATTATTTGTTTAAATTTAAAGAAGTCTATTGTTTTCTAAACTTAAAATATAAAATTAAACTAAAATATTATAAAGAAGGTAATTAATTCTAATTTAGAAAGTTAAAAGTGTTTTATTATTGTGATGGGTGTAAAAAAAAATAACATTATCAAAATAAGAACAAATCGTTATTAGTTTGGAAATTAAACATGGTATTGAACTATGTCAAAATAAAGAAAAAATAATGTCCGTAAAATAAAAACAAATTGTCATGACATTGAAAGTGAAGCATGGTATTGAAATTTAGAACATTATATAGTTTTATGTCGTCAAAATTATAATGAATTTTGTTTTCTTCTCCTATAGATTTTGAGTAAAAAAATTGAAATTTTAAAGGAATTGGGCTCAAGACTTACTTATTTCATAGTCCAATTTACATAATATTTTTCTTTTTCAATAAGAAATGAGATATATAGATGACCATGAATTAAAAATATCAGATATGTTTCATTTTTGACAAAAATAAAAGAATAACATCAAAGTAGAAATATAGTGTTGATAATTATATTTATTTTTATTTCATCTTTTCCTTTCCAATTTATTATGATTTTAAATATTTTTTACTATAACAAGTGTCTAAATACTTTATAGTAATAAAGTACTTATAAGTGTGTGATATTCCATATTTATAATATCCACCCATGTTCTCTACAAATATCCATTCAAATATCTATTCTATAATAGCATTGATAGTTTTGAAACAACAAACTATTGAATTATTTTGACTATTATGAGATATCTATCATTTGACGCTTGAATAACACAATGCATTAAGAGTTCTCACTGAAATTACCCTTATAAATGAAATCCTTGTGTTACATTTGTTCTAGATTTCCTAGATTTCTAAATGGTTCTTCATATCCAATTATAGCTCCTCATATTCTTTCCAAACCAACGTTTACCAGAATATATACAATTTATGATAATGGTAGGGATTGAGTATTTATCATTAGTCTCTTAACGTGAAATTACATTTTGAAAGTAAAATAATTTTTTATTTTTTAAATGTGTCCTCTTAACGCATTTAAATGTGTCCTTTTAAATCATTTGGTTTATGATTTGTTCATTTGTGAAACAATGTATAATTTAAATGGTCTTGGCCTCTACATCAATCGAATGGCATTTAACTATTTCTCCTGAATCTCTTTCAAATTTTTAAACCTCACAATCTCCCTAATAACCAGTTTATTTTTTATTTTTTAAATGTGTCCTTTTAAAGCATTTGGTTTACGATTTGTTCATTTGTGAAACAATGTATAATTTAAATGGTCTTGGCCTCTACATCAATCGAATGGAATTTAACTATTTCTCCTAAATCTCTTTTAAATTTTTAAACCTCACAATCTCCCTAATAACCAGATTATTTTTCTTTACTATGGAATCTTCTAGAATGGGTTTTTTTGTGTGATCTTCAAGAAATAGCTTTTTATTGTAAACATTCATTTCTCCATATCCCCATTGATTTCAAAATCCAATGTGGAATGCGATTGTGGTCATCCTCCTTAAAATGTTTGAATCCAAGGATTTGAGTTCACTTTAATATATTAGAATTCTTTGTATAGTATACCAACACTTTCATAAAATTGTTGCATGAACATGGAGAGAATCCCAATTGAAATTCAACTTATTACTCTGATTGAGGTAAGGTTGGTAATACTCCTCACAAGTTATTTATATTTTTTTAGATCTTAAAATAGATTTCCCTTATTTTAACGTGTAAATTAATTTATTTACCATTGTGAAAAATAATTTTCCTTGCTAATTTTTTTCAACAATTCTCCAACGTGCTACTTTGGAAAGTCAATACATGCCCTAAATTTTGAAGTACTTCAATAGCCAAGTAGTAGTTAAGATTTGGTTTTTTCTCTATAAATATAATGAATCATTAATTAGTCTTTCTTATCCAAAAATTATATTACATAAAACATAATATATACAATAATTTCTCCAATATTCTCTTTGATATCCTTGAAAATATAATTACATCATCAAAATTAAAATTCTTGAAATTGAGAATCAAAATATACTTAGATAACTTTTCATGTACATTCTTTTTCATTTCTCCATTCAAGAAAAGTTTTTTCGAAATGATATGATAAAAATTCCACCTATTATATACAATGAAACAAAATAAACACAATAATATAAGAATGATAGTCAAATTTATTTGGGGATGAGCCTTCTCATATTCTATACCTTCTTTTAAAACAAAATTCATCTCACCACAGTTTTCATTTTATGCTTTTCAACTTGGCCCTATCATTTGTGCTTTTTGCTATGAACCGCTTCGTGTCCATTAATAATACCCACCAACCTCCACTCAAAAAAATAGAATAAATAAATAATAATTCCCAAGAAAGTGACATTAATTAAATTCAATTTATATAGAATTTCCAGATTTGTTATAGTGAAATTTAATTTCAAAATGGATACTAATGAATTCTTTGTTTGACGAAAAATGTTATTGAATATTCTTTTAATATTTTTTTTCCTTTAATCATTTAGTAGGCACATGAATAGTGATGATGGCTTTATTCGAATCATTGTATTTTATTGGAGTTACAGATTAAACCATTTCAAATATTTAATTATTCAAATATCTATAATTAATTATGTTAAATTACGGAAAATAAATTTTATTTACATTAGTTTATTATGAAGTAAATTAATATTTATATGAGAAGTTACAAAGGAAATGGTATAGGTTGGTAATGTATATGGAAGAAGAGAATACATGAAAAAATGTGATATGTTAAGTGATGTAACTATAGCCAAATTTGAATGAAAAAAAGAAATCTTAATGTTAAATATAATACAATAAAACAATCTAGTCAAAACAGAGGCATACGCAACTTCCTTTCTAAGCGCTCAATGTAAGAGCTTACTTTCATTAAAGATTGCATCCCATACGTGGCCTTTGTCTTTCATTTCCTCATCGAGATTGAAACCTTAACCCTCATATGGTATTGGTTCTAGATCATTTTTTTGTGCAAGTATTCTCCAGCGGGATTTCCATTTATACACCTCCATTAACATAATCAAAGGCCTAGTTCTTTTGATAAGGATTTGTGGCAACCCATATTTCCTAATCTGCAATCAATTTTGCATCAAATGCATCCATTAATTATTCCAATGAAATATTACTCCCTGGGTACCTGAAAGACAACCCCTCATGTCTGCAAATTGCAGTGTAAACAAACATTGTGCCTAAAAAATTCATCAAGCTCAAGGAGAGAAGCCAAATATGTGTGTCAGATTGTGAATGGACCGAGTTAATCCTTCTTTATTATTTCAGCCTCAAATACAATATCCTTGAGAGTGTAGTAAAAATTCGGCACAAGTAGCATAAGAAACTATTCACAAGGGGGCATGATCTTTCTTTATTCCATTTCTGACCTTCAAGAAAAATTTATAAACCAAGTTTATTCCTTTTACTACCAAATACATAAATTTCTAGTAGACCTTACCTTGACTTTTTGAGTTTCAGTCGTTGTGCGCTTGCACTTCTCATCACATTTTCCTGCTCAATTCTCTCTCTCTAGTCCTATGTTAGTTTTCAAAGCATCCTGAACAATTTCATTATTGTTGTTTTATTGTTTTACCATTATTGTTTTTTATTGTTTTACTACTTCCATAAAGCTATAAACTCTTCTTAACCTCTTTGGACATACAACATTTGAAGGCATGATTCTTGCAGCCCATGCCCTAGCTTTCTGCAAGAGGAAATGGAGAAACAACCCAAAAAAGAGTTTTATTGACTTGTTAGCCTCCACATTATCATCATGATTTCCATATATTACTCCTTGAATGTTTCGTTGTTGCTTCCATGCCAAACATGCTCGTAAAAGAGAATAGTAATTTTGACATGTAGGGGAAATATAACAAACATCATGATTCCCCCTATGATATTTGAATCAAAATCTCCATCCTACAGTAAGGAGATGCATTTTCAGTTTTATGTGATTTTGTTTCTTTACAGTCTTGTGTAAATTAAGATTATAGTTAACAATTTCTAAAGGAAAATATTCAACACCAAAGGTTTCTCCTTTTGTAGGAGACTTCCATGATTGAGATTATATGCACCCTAACCTCTTATGTTGTAAAAGTTTTCTTTGTTTTAGCTGGGGTTCAATATCATCATCATCATCTAGAATAAGGATATCCTAAAGTAGCCATAAATTTCCTTTCTTATAACTAACTTTTCTTCTAAATCCACCAGTAAGATATGAAAAAAGGCTATGGTGGGATGTTTGACAATTTTTGATTTTAAATAGAGCTCAACGATGGACTGCAAGAAGATAAACTTGGGACCATATTTGCAATGCTTTAATTCTAGAGTGCTTCAAGTGGAGAAATCCCCAAATCTCTTGTGCTTTGATTACATGTGAGAAATGTTATCTTCAAAAAATTTCATTTTGTATTGACTCATGGTATTGGGTATATACATGAAGGTCTCAATTTTAATGAAGAGACAATCAATCACTGAGTTGCTTAGTTTAAGTGCAATGCAAAATTCCTCTTCTTTCTAACATTGAAAAAAATTGTGAGGTTAGGTCATGCGCATCACAATGAATTCAACAAGAAAAGGTGTGTAATTTTCTTTTGAGGTTAAATTTATCCTACAGAGGTTTGAGTCCATAGAAAAATACTTTGAAATATTTATTACACCTCCCATAGAATAAACAAGCGATGAACTCCAAAATACTCTTAAATCCATCTCTGAAGCTCCATATGCAGCTGTAAAAAAATAATAAAATTAAAAATTAAAATAAATAAATAAAAAAATTCTACAACCATCTAAAGGTGCACTGCTAGTATACAGAATGTGGATTTGAGAGAGAATGTGATATAGGAGAGAGGAAGGGAAACAAATATTAATGCTCAACCAAAGGATATTCTTATACTCTCATCAAAAATACCTTGGTATGTGGAAGGCCTTTGCAACTACATGCTAGTTGCAGTAAGTAGAATAGAGTGTCAACATGAAGATACAGATGGTAAGAATGAGAATATAAATATGTTGGAGATGAAATAATATGTTCCAGATATGCATCCATTTAGGCTGGCCATTTGGGTACAAATTTGTGAATATGGAAAATTTTTCTTACCGACTTAGATGATTAAAAAAACAAATTTGGTTGTACTTCCCACAGTAGTATACTACAATAGAGAATATTATAATGAAGCCTTTATTGAGGAAAATGAAAATGATATAGACACATTGAGAAGCAAGCATTTTGAGTTCAGCAGATTCTATGTTTCTCATAAATACTCTATAGTTGGTACAATGATTGTTGTTAAAAACACCTAGATGGAATGTACAAAGTGGGAAATGCACTGATATTTTTGTCTATACACGTATTTAATGCCATTTATACAGAGATTTTTTTACATGTAGAGGGCATGTTTCATGAAGCAACTACATTCCTTGATCATGTAGTGAAAAATAGAGAGGTGCATGAGCTTTGATACAAGCAAGACTTTAATTGAGGACTTATCTATGAAACGCCATATATTAGAAGCATTAAAGATTTTACTTGAAGTGCTAAAGTAAGTTTTCTTATTTGATATCAATACTTGCAGTGTTTTGATAAATGCTTTTTGTTTAAAGAAGTAGGTGCATGAAGAATATATGATCGTTAGCTTATTGCTTGACAAGGATTACATTGCAGATAATGACATTTATAGTGTATTTATAAATATTTTATGTAAGTATGGTAATATTAATGAACCTCTGAAGGGCTTTAATCAGTTCGAGTTTGAAGTGTGCGCTCCAGATACAGAGACATGCAATATTTTGCTGGATACATTTCACAGTGTAGGTAGAGTAATAGAAGTAGGTAGACCTAATGCTCCTAAGATTGCCTCCACAACATAATGACACAATACTTCATCGTCAAAGTGAACATCACAACCTTTTTCATGAGGAATCTTGATTCCTCCAGTAATCAAGGGTAGTCTACATCCTTTTCTAGGTTATTCATATGAAGGAATTTGTATCTCTTACTCTGCCTCAAGCCAGTTATTACTATCCTTCACATTTTGAATAATATCTCCACTATCATCTAACTAAACTGGCAAAGAATTGAGATCATGATGATGAAATATTTCCGTTCTTTCTCTTCATATTTAAATGTGTTCTTTCAAGTTTACATTAAGTCATAATCTTCTCTTCACCAATAAAAAATTCAGTACTATCCTCTATTATAATTCTACCTCTACTTGGCAAGAAATTCAGATCAAAATTGGGTTTTCATTCTTTCTCTTTATACTAGGTTTTTATTTTTAATATTACAGTTTGCTATAACTTTTTAGGCATCAGTAAAAGCTTAAATCCTTTTATATTTGAATCTATTTTCATGCTGAAAATTTTTGTTACATGAATACAGGGATACAAGTATACATTCTGTAGAAAAGAATTTTCCTGCATCTTTCGAGATATCAC
This sequence comes from Pinus taeda, assembly GCA_000404065.3. Lineage (NCBI taxonomy): Eukaryota > Viridiplantae > Streptophyta > Pinopsida > Pinales > Pinaceae > Pinus > Pinus taeda. Next base: position 27,335 of record APFE030999682.1, read on the forward strand.
CATGAATCTTTTACTATCCTTTTAGACTCACATCGTCCTGCATGTTATATTTATGGTACAAGATGAATTATTCATTCATGTTGAAATTGAATTACATTTCTTTTATTCCTTATCGTGTACAAAGATTTGCTAATCTATGGTTGGTATAGCTAACGTTGTTTTTAATTTTGACATTAGTGCGTCTTGACATTTGAGAATGAAATTCTTTGCAAACTTTCTCCAATTCCCTCAATCTCCACTGCATCCCCTGCACCTGTCCCTTCAACTCTTGATTTTCCTCACAAATCACAGTACTATAATCAAGCTCTTTTGAGTACAAAATTACTAAACTCCTGCATGTGATTTCTTCTTCATGGGGAAAATGCATCCCGCTATCACTATTGGAATGAAAGGAATATGAAATTTTCACATAATAACTATCATGTGTGCTTCTTAGATTTTCTTTTGCAACAATAGGAGTTGTATTTTTGTTCTCGATGGAAATCTGGAATTTTGCGCAATGAGTTTACTTGATTGAAAAGAGAGTTTGTGATAATTGATCAATTTGCAAAGGACCATTTCTTCTTCTTCAGAAAGCGTTGGGTGTAACTATTCAAAAAATAAATTTAGATCATTCTGATGTAGGGAAAAAATCATATTCTCACACAAGCTTCTATTAAACATACTCAGTTTTACTCCAATTATAAGAAATTAGTGGAAGTGCTAGACAACCTAAGGTTAAGAATTTTGTTCACATTATGAATGATTTAAGTCAGATGAAGGAAACCATAGCTATTGATACAGGCTTATTTTTAAGGTTGATTTCAAAGAAGCTAATTGTATTGATTCAGGTCTTCTGAAAAAATCTCATCTTCTTAACTTCTGACATCAGCTTAAATTCAAAGAATTTTTTTTGTATTGAATCAGATTTTCTGAAAAATTCTCATGTTCTTAACTTCTGACTTGAGCTTAAATTCAAAGAACCAAGTGGCATTGATTGAGGTTGCATTAATAACCCAAGTTAAACAATTCAAGTTTGACTTAAAGAACTCACTATAGTTGTCAAGAATAAACATCAGAAGGCTTTTTCCCTTCGTGTCTCAGTCATAGCGAGAGAACCCACTAGTATAGATTCAGACCAAGTTAAAAGCCTCACTGATAACAACATACAATTGACACATTAATCCTAAAATAATGAAACACATTTTAATAATTTGATCTTGGATTCAAGAAACTCGTGCATATTCTCTTAGGGTAATATTGAAATAACTTTCAACTTATTCTTACTTAATTCATGAAAAATTACAGTATTAACTGAGGTTACCATATAGAAGGCATGTATACGATTTGAACAACACAAACCCGATTGATATGAGGCCAGTTTAAGAAACTATTCATATTAATGAAAGCTTACTTGGATCATTTATTTGGAATGGTTGAGCTTATATTAAATAATATATTTGGTGTTAATGCATTCACCAGAGACCCCCTTGTAGAATTTAATCTAGAATAAAATAAACAAGGAAAAATAATATTAAATTCACAAGTCAAATATGGTAGTGCTAAGAAATAAAAATTGAGTATTATTCACTCGAATACCTTCATACATTCATTCCATTTGAAGCCTTGAACCATTACAAGAAATCAAATTAATATGGTGCATCAACACTCCTTATCACTAACTCCAAAACGTCTCCATTTCTCATAAAATATACTAAATAATTACAATAGCATAATTCCCAAAGACTCTCTACAAGAAGCCCCCTTCAGCAGGATGCAGAGGTGACAAAAAAATATAATTTTAAACGATCTCTAGAATCCACTTTTCTGTTAGATTCGAACCCCCTCATCTCTAGAAAAGGCCGAAGATTTATTTGAATCAGTTTTTGAGCGATGGGGATATGATTCCTACCCTAACCGTTGAACCATAATTAAATTTTGATAGATCTCGATGATGCTAAAATTTGATAGATAGTTATAAATTTGGAAATCTCTAAATAATTTTGAAGCCAATTGTTTGCGTGTAGTGAATGAGGGCCTTTGGTTGTAAACAAGTGGTGCAGAAATCTTGTGCTCATTCACTGTTCTCGGTTTTTTATTTTTTCTCAAATTTTGAAATTGTTAATCCCAAGAATTAAGAAAAGAACATGCTTAATGCTACATTTAGAAAAGTTACAGGACAGAATGGTGGATGACTCTAATATACCTAAGGTATAGGGAGAAGGAATCTATGTGGAGTTAGGAGGAAGAAATAACCCACCAACAACTCAATTTATAGAGATCCTGAGAATCTGACAAGAATATTTGTCTCACATCATAACCATTCATGAATTGATGTTGAAGGGTAATGAAGAAAAATAAAGGATAGTAAAACATCTAACTAAAAAATCCAGTCATAGACCAGTAGACACAATGGGAGATGGAGAAAAAATAGAACCATGAAAATAAAAATTGTTGAGATAAAAATAGAAAAGTTTGAATGTGGGGATGAATCAAACAAAACGTATTTAAAGAAATATAAAAGGAAGGAGAAAGCAGAGTTGCAAGGGGAGCTCAAAAAAATAAAACCCCCTACTTTTGATGGTGAAAAGGAGGAGGATGCGGAAGCATGGCTTCTCAATATCTCAAAGTAATGCCAACTTTATGAGGATGAGAGTAATTTAAAGGCTAGATTGACCATTCATCAGCTAAAGGGGAAAGGTACTCTTAGTTGATAGGAGGTCAAAATAGTGCACATGTTAAAAGAAAAGATGGTTTCCTGGGAAGAGTTCAAGAAAAAATCAAGTCTAGATATTTAATGGAATGATACTATGATGATCAGGAAATGAAACTTCATCAGTTAATATTGGGACAATTAAGTATGGACAGTTTTTGGTCTAAATTCACCAATTTTTTGTGTTATTCTCCCTACATCAAGGAAGAGAAAGCCAAAGTGCAAAGGCTTTTAAATTACTTATCGATTTCTTATAAATAAAGGATAGGGTTTGAAAATAATAAAATAATGGATGAAGCAGTTCTGAAAGAAAGACTATGTTATCAATTTTTTTAAAATTAGAGGAGAAAGCTGAAAATCTTGGTAATATAAGGACAAAAATAAATTTACAGTGGTGACAAAAAGACAAAAATCTGCATATCTCAAAAGTTTTGGAAGGGACCAATAATGGAAGAAATTCAAAAGAGGTAATTCAACCCAGGATGCACAATCTCAAATTGGGTCCAAACCAGTTGATCAAAATAATAAAAAGACAGATGGGATCAATGGAAGAGAACCTTTGAAATTGAGGGTTGTGGAGAATCTTACTTGTTAATTGATTGTTTGCATGAAGTTAGTTATCTTCAAAACATATAAGCAATAAATGATGCAGAAATAGTAAATGATGTTGCAAGGAATATCATGAAGATAAGTGCAGCGCTCAGAGACAGATAAGTCAATCACCAATCCACTATTATCAAGATTCAAGGTACTATTTTGAACCATCTTGTCTATGTCTTAATTGACCAAGGGGGTACTCTTAGTTATATTAATCATCAAATTACAGAAAAATTTAAGTTAAACACTGAAAAATTTACGAACACAAGGTTGGTATAGTTATAAACTGACACAAAAGGAAGGTAACTAGCCATGCAAAACAATGTCCCATAGATTTAAATGCCTATCCCACTAAAGTTAACTAAAATATACTTCCTTTGGGTTCATATGTTGCGTTAGTAGGTATGGATTGGATGGGAAAACACAAATTGGTAATAAGCTGCTTAGAGAAAATAGTGAGTTGTGTAAATCAAGAAGAAAAAATAAAATTAATAAAAGGAAATCCAAAACCAATTTGTGTTAGAAATATTTTAGCATTACAACTGAAAAAGAGTTCCAGAAAAGGGTGTCAACTATTTGTTGTGAGTGTTGAAGCAAATGATCAGAAAATGAAAAACCAAAACATAGATAAATTTCCAATTATTACAAACTTTAAGGATGTTATTACAAAAGAGATTCGAGGTCTACCTCCCAACATAGACATAAATTTCTCCAAAAAACAAAAACAAATTCCCACTACCTTGCATTCATAATCTATTTGATAACGTAACAGGCAAAACCATATTCCAAAAATTGATTTGAGAACGAGGTATCAACAATTAAGAATAAAGGATGAGGACATTCATAAGAAAACCTTTCGAACCACATATGATCACTATGAATTTGAAGTGTTACCTTTTGGTCTTACCAATGCACCACCAGTGCACTGACATCATTTATGTGTTTAATGAATAGCATGTTTACTAAGTAACTTCATAAACTTGTGTTGGTATTTATAGATGACATTCTAGTGTATTCCAAAAATAAGGAGGAGCATAAATAATATTTGAGACTTGTGCTACAAAATTTGAGAGAGCATCAACTGTATGAAAAATTTAGTAAATTTGAGTTCTACAAAGATAAAATACAATATATGGTCTATTTCATTTCAAAAAAGGGATTTTCTATTAAACCGGAAAACGTTAGGGCCGTTTTAAGCTCGCCCATAACTAAGGATGTGTCAGATGTTCGATCCTATATGGGAATTATAGGATACTACAAAAGATTCATTGAAGTTTTTTGAAAATCGGCATATCCTATCACTTCATTACAAAAGGAATGAACAAAATTTGAGTGAACAACCAAGTATTAGGAATGTTTTAACAAACTAAAACATTTATTAATAGTAAAACCTATTTTGATAAATGCAAATCCCGAGAAGGAATTTGTTGTATGAGAAGATGGTTTTTTGGAGGGCTTACATGGAGTCTTCATGCAAGATAAATTTGTAGTGGCCTATGAATATAGGAAACAAAATCCAAATGAAAAGAACTATGCAGTGTACGACTTTGAGTTGTTTGTTGTAATACATGCCTTAAAAATGTGGAGACACTACTTGTTGGCTAAAAAGTTAACATTGATGATAGATCACATTAACTTAACATATATTTTCATCAAGATATATCTCAATGTTAGACAATCTAGGTGGATAGATTTCTCAGTGAATTTTAATTTGATATTAAACATATTAAGGGTAAAGAAGATAAACTACGAGATGCTTTAAGTAGAAGAAGAAATTCACTTATGGAAATTTTTGTTAGAGGCATCATTATATTTTTGTTGAGAATATCACGAATTCAATACAGGAGGATCAAATTTATCAGGAAATTTACTAAAAATTGTAACAAATAAAAGTTTCGGGATATGATGAAAATTCAAGAAATTTGTGAACTTATAGAAATAGATTGTACATTCCAAATGCAAGTGCTTTAAAAGAGTTGATATTGAATTAGCATCAAAACAAACCATAATTTGGACACCATAGTTAAAAAAACATGATAAATTCACTAAGAATGAGTTTTATTGGCCTGCTATGACAATGAAGTAGCAGAATATTTTTCCAAATGTCTAAAGTATTAGTAGGTGAAGGTAGAACAGCACCTAGTTGGACTATTAAATCCACTATGCATTTCAGAATTCAGATGGGAATTCATTTAATTATATTTTATTATAGGACGTCCAAGAACAAGATGACAACATTATTATTTCATGGTGGTTACAAAAAATTAATAAAAGCAACACACTTTATACCTGTAAAGTGTAAAGCTAGGAGAACTCAATTTCCAAACATTTCTATGAAGAAGATTTTTTGATTGCATGTGGTACAAAAAATGGCAATATCTGACAGGGATGCTAAATTCACTTCCAAATTTCAGAAGGCTTTGTTTGGATGGATTGGTGCTTAACTTAATTTTAGTACAACTTATCACCCCAAAACTGATGGATAGATAGATAGGACCAATAAAATTCTAGAGGCAATGTTAAGAATGCATGTTAGGGACAAACCTATAAAGTTGGAATATTTCGAATAGCTAGAAGAATTTTCAATTAGCAACAATTATGAAGCCTCTATAAAGAGGAGTCCCTTTGAAATATTGTATGCAAGGAAATGACACACACCTTTCAGCTAGAGTTAGCCGGAAGATAGGCTTATCTTGGGACCATATGTATTCTAGGAAATGGAATAAATAGTGCAAAAAAATAGGTAGAACATAAAAATTGCACAGGGGAGATGAAAAAGTTATGCTGACCAAACAAGAACCCATATGGAATTTAAGGTCAAAGAGCATCTATACATAATATTTAAACTAGGGAAGTTCACCTTGAGGATAGGGACCTATGCTAAATTAGCTCCATGGTTATGTTGGCATTTCAAACATTTAGACAGGTTTGGACCAGTAGCATATCAGTCGGCATTTCCCAGCCACATAAAAGTACACAATGTTTTTCATGTATGTTTGTAAAGATAATATTTCCATCATAATTCTCATATAATTGGTTCGAAATTGATATGGTTGGAACTAGAAGGATATTTAAAACTAGAGCCACTTCGCATATTAGATTGGAGGTAGACCTTGCTCTGGATTTGAGCCATTCCTTAGGTTAATGTGCATTCTGAAGACTTTACACTCAATGAGGCCACCTCGGAGATGGAAGACAAAATGTGGGAGGCCTTTCCATTACTGTTACAAAAGGAAAAGACTTGGACATCCAACATTGAGGATGGTGTTGAATAAAAAGGGGGGGAATATGTAACAACCTTATGTTTTCTATGTTAATGTTGACTATTTTAGACATCGACTTTTTTAGACTGGATGGCTAGGGATGTAATGTTGAAACTTTTGAGATGATTTGATCAATTTATTTATTGTTATGTAATCAATTAATTATTAATAATAAATAAAAGTGTTGTAAACTACTTAGGAAAAGAGCACTAGAGTTAGAATATTTCTTGCCACTTTTGAAGTGGATTTTGCTGGTTAAATCCAAGATGAATCTTCCCTTAAACTCTCCTAAAAATCCCTCAGCGAAGGAAAAGAAAAAAAATTATTGATTTAATTTGATGGAGAGAAAGGTCATATTAAATCACTTAGTTGGAGAATCATACTAAGTTTGAGTGTAATAAAGCATCGTGGGAGAAAAATACAAGTTTTAAAGAAAAAGGAAACAATATTTTTTGAAAAAAAAAAAAGGCCTAGTCAAATGGGTTGGCAAACCTAAAAGAGGGAATTGCTAAAATCTGTTAGGAAGGAAAGCTATAAACAAACCACTAAGGAATTAATGAGGTTGTTAATTCTCAAAGTCAAGACATATTAGCTCAGGGGGAGCTGGTATCAGCAATTTATGATAGGGAAGAACGTGCTTGGTTCTAAAATTTTACAAACTCATAAAATTTTACGAACTACTGAGGAAGATGCTCGGTCATATGGATTATTAGTTCGTAAAATTTTAGAACGAAAGGTTATTATAAAAATATTACCCTTAATATTATGAAAAGTGTGCCATTTATAGCTTTAGCACCTCAGTGTTCCCTGAGAAAATAAACTGGGGATTCTTGCTATAATAAAATTATATAGACACCTCGGAACCAATACATCAAATCTACATGAGTGAAACCAAAAATCAACAGTGGAAGTGAATATTCCAACCTGGAAGTTGGAGATGAAATCAGTATGTGGTTCAATGAGAAGAAGTAAAAAAAAAAAAAACAAATTTGTTGTCAAAATCCCCAAAAGAAATATACGCTCCGAGAAGAAAAGGTACCGTGAGGAATTCATAACCTTGATTTTAGATACGAAAAATAAAAATAATGAAGGATAAACTTCAAAAATGATACTTTAAAATTTATAAAGAAATGAAGTATTCAAAAGAGGTTATTGGCATGTGCAATAGTTTTCCTCTATAATTTTTTCCATCAGTAAAATTAACAAGGAAAGAATCCATAAACCAACAAAATTTTAAGTAGAAATAAAGTAGAGTCTTACCATAATTCCAACATCTGGGAGGTAATAGAGAGTGAAGTTAATCACATGAAAATTGACCGAGACAACTGGAATCAAAGCGTTGAAGAAAAAATAAAATAAAAGAAGAACTCTTCCTTATAGATTCATCTAATACATTACAGAGACAACGATATCTACAATAATCAATAGTAAAAGGACAATAGAATTAGGTTACACTATTCTTTTGATTAACACTTTTAATGGATTTATAAGGAATACCCTCAAACCAAAATTATAAATGAAACACCTAAAGACACGGTGCAAGTGAGTGATTAAACCCTGGAGGGTTTCACCTATAATAAATATTAGAACCCAATTCTTAAAAATACTTGAATCATATTTAAATGGTTAAGGAATAGAAATAATATACGACTAGTCATAAAAATTCTATGATTAAAGTGGGAACACCACTACATTCACAAAACAAGGGTAGAACCCCACCAAAAAATGTCAGGGTTTCACCCTGTCAAAAACCCATAGAGGAGAAAAGAAAAAAAAATATGAGACTACGAATATTGTTGAGCACGTAAAATGAAAGGATTCCAATTCAAAACATTGTAAATACAGAGTGAAAAGTTACCAAATTAACAAAGCTAGAACCTCCACTATGTAATCAGTTTTGTGCTTAAGAACCCTAGCTAAACTATGTTAGATACACTCAGTACATGAAAGAAGAACTCATGTAAGACAACACCAAACCGATGCCATTGTTTTGCAGAAATACCAAATGAGCTCCAATTACCAAAATTACAATGAAAATGGGATAGGGTTAGTTCAAAAAATCACCACCATTCAACCATATCGAGGAGGTTGCCACCGTCCATTGCTAATGTTCTATGACATGGGCATGATCATGTGGCTTTCTTTTGTTAGTCAAAGCAGACAAATGAATAGATGCGTGGAGAAACCAATAAGGACTCCATATTAAAATCGACATGAATGTATGTATACAATACCACAAGCTTGGAATAAACCCCAGGATAACCAACAAATATTGTATTTATATATAAAGACCATGAAGTTAAGTTAAATGTGTCATGTAATATATGCAAGAGATACGTAAAATAAATTTGAATAACGATTGATCATTGATCTATATTAATACCATCCGAGAATTCCCAAAACATAGGTAGTGCTCATATTATAACATTAGGTATGAGGAATAAAAAAAGGGATACTTGTAAGAATAAGAATAACATAATCTAATTATAATGTGCGCTCATTAATAACTTTTCTAGCCATTAGATTGGCCTTACACTATTGATCATGAGAATTTTTATGTAATGCATAAATACAAATTAGTCCTAAGAATACCAGATAGGGCTAGATGCCACATGGAGTATAGATAACGGACAAAATGACAAAATAAATTTCAAAACGAAAATTTGTAATTGATAACTAAAGTCAGTAACATAGAAATATTTATACATGTGTAGAAATCCACCAATGGTAAAAATAGGAAAACAAAATTATAGGAAAAAGGGGTATGACAAATGTATCGAACAAAGTTTATGGAGAGGGTTTCCTTTCTAAAAAAAATTTTGTCGCTTGTTGACGTGAGTGTTACAAGGGTATTCAACTTGTAGTAGTCTAGAAGCCTAGTCGGGAGCTGGTGCTTCTAGTATACCTCACAAGGGATTGGTCACCCCGTGATCAATTTTACTCTATCTTTTTTCCATTAGGGTTACATTCTGATGATATTTACTCTTGCATTTGTGGCGATTCCTTCACTTTTCTTTCATAGGTGTTGTTATGCAACTTGATCATTTCTACCGATTTTTTTCATTCCCGTAGATGATACTAGGTTGTCCCATTGGAAACCCCTTACAAGCATTTTAACTCTCTTTTTACCTTATTGTTTTGGAAAAAGTATTACTATTTTTAACAATTATTGTAAAGTTTCTTTTTCTTTACTAACAAGAATTTTATTTCCCAATCACATTGAAGTCATAACTATGGGATGGCTTCTCGATGACCCTATTTGAATTCTCGCCTAGCTAATAAGAAACCTTAAACTCATACTTGGATATTCCTACCCATAAGTTGGGTGCACTACATATTTTTGTTGAAACAACATGTTTCCTTCTTAGAATATTCACACTGCCTAGACTAGATTTTATGTCTTTATTTTATGGTACTCAAAGGCATGCCTATATAATTCTTTGATGATTTACTTTAGGCTCTCTTATGACCCTCTTTAATTATTTTTACATGACTTTTGAGTTGGTTGATGGTACATGTTCAAGCACATTAGAATCAAACATTTTACTAAAACCAATAAATAGATTGATAATATTTGGCATGCATATCATCTGCAGGTTCCATAATTACTTGTGAGCTTCATTAATTGGTTAAATTATCTTATACACAATAATGAAACTCCTATAATTTTTTATAGGATTATAGTTTCATTTTTATTTTATGTATACAAATTCACTTTTATTATCAATGTATTTCTTTATGTGTGTGTGTGTTTGCGCGTGTCCTTCAAGTTGATACAACCCTCTGATTATGGGCTACCCTATTCCACGATTTAGTAATTCATATATTATGGTGCACTTACCTGGACTATTATACTATAGTGAATTAATATCCACTCAATGTTAGAGGTATAACTTTTCATGCTACGAACCTAGCTACTATCCTATATTTGTAAGCTCTACATGATAGAAACCTAGTTTATTTAGTTTTTCCTAAGCAAAATGTAGATGTTTGTCTCATTGGAATTTCCTTAATTTTAGTCAAAAATAGGCATCTATATCTTTTGTAGAATTATCCTTAATCAAATTTTACATGTTATGCTTATATCCTTTAATTAGCTCCCAATGCTCAAAGGCTGTTCTTCTTATGACTTTATTATATATATATATATATATAATATATATATATATATATATATAGATATATGAATGAATGATACAAAATCCATATTCTAAAAGCTCCTTCTCCTTTTGTAACCCTTTGACTTCAAACTAAACTTAATCTTCATTTTTCTCAATTAGTTACATGTTATACAACTTCATAACCTTTGAAACCATAATTTTCGAAGGTGACATAGCTAGACAACATTTTCTTATAAAGAATCCTAACATTATGGTCCTTAATAATAGTTTCCATTCCTAAATAATTCTGTGCTAATAGGTATATGACACTAGCTTCCCTGGTTGACTTTGTATTCCATGTTTCCTTTACTAAACTAACCAATACATAATCACATTACCTATTTGTCATATTAGTTTAGTAGAAATCCTAATTGTCCATATAACATGTTGAATTACACACAAGAATCCTTATGATTGTAGTTTTTCTCTTTTTAACTATATCATTATTTATTTAGGTGAAACCCTATGAATCTCACATGGATCCTTGTTCTCATGTTCATTTTCTTGTTTTTATCTTTTACGCTCTAATTCTTGTGACCCTAGTTTTTCAGAAAGTGTTATTTTTCACGCTATACTTTTTAAATATTCTTTTGTGGATAGGGTAAGTGACACTCTTTTTTCTTTATTCTACTATAGAAGTTATATAGGCTTTCTGGTTCGAATTATTTACTTCCTAAATTCAGTTTGCGAAATTTACAGAGACACGTTGTTGCATATCCAGGAGTCAAATTTTTCTATTTAAACTCCTTTAGTCTCTGTTACAATTTAAGAGAAATAGTCTATATTTTGTTTCTTCCTTAAATATTTAATTTTGAGCCTAACTCAGATGAAATTTCTTGGCAAGTATTTTACCTCTTCCTAAATTGTATCACAATTTTTTTAACAATACAGTTGTCACCATATTAATTTTGTTTAAACTTCGTAGTTGGACTTGTAATTAAATTTTTCTTCCCGCAGATGAACACCCCCAAAATGACTACTTTGATTTCAGTTGTCTTTATAATTTTATGTTACAATCCATTGAGTATAATCTCAAGGCGAGACCAAAAATTGTAAATTTCTAGGTTATATATATCACGAATATTGGTTATTCACCAAAACCCTGGTTTGACTTCCTTAAAGGACTTTATATGTATCGAGGCTTCAATTTTCTTGTAGAGTTTAAAATTCTCCTTTATTCAACGATATGTTTGATCTTAGTAATGAATCTACGATATATATGTGTTCACTTTCTTGATAGTTCCGCAATAGCTGAACTATTTGTTATATGAGAAGTTGATTTATTTTATGCATGTTACGATCCTATTAATTGTTATTCGTTGTCACACTTATTTCTCCTCTCTCGTCTGGTATCTACATAATATATCTAATTTATAATTGGGTAAATGTTGGTAGTTGTGGGCATAATTATTGTGAATTTAAGATATATATTTGAGGTAATATGCCACCAATTAACTATCTATGGTGTTAGTTTTACTGCTTCCACACATAGGCTTACCATCCGCCCTTTATGATAGTATCGACCATCATGTCTTCACTTCTTTAATTTTTTTTTCTCAGGTACTAGGAAACAATATAATTGAATCTAGTTTTATTTTAAACCCCACTCACCTAGCATGGAGTTCTGGTAAACTAGCATACCTCCTGCTACTCAATGTCAATTGACACTCTTATTAGATCCTTTTTACCTAGAGTTTCTTTATTCCCCATTTTACTCATGGTATTTATCAATTATGTTTTCATTCCATTTCCCATTATATAAATTCTTCTCCTATCACCATTTTTTCTAATTTCAGGAACACATTCGATTGTCCATAAGGTGTACCCATTAATAAAAGAATTTAAAAAATTACCTTGTTGTATCTTGAGTGAGAAGTTCTTTACTTCTGATCTAAAAAATAGCCGTGTGACTTCGTCTAGACTGTTGAGGAAAATTTTTCGTGCTCACATAGGACTGACTTATCCCTATCTATGCATCTATTATATGGTATTAGGCATAAATCCAGATTATAATTGTGTCCAAACTTCTTGATTCCGTTATATATATATATTATATATATATATATATATATATTATAGATATAATTTAATATTTCTCCATAATTGTATATGCTAGTATGTGTAATACATTTCACAACTAGTATATAATTTCCAAATCGAGTTTTTGTTTTTGATACTTGCATGGTGAGACTTGTGTACCAATCCTAAAAACATATTAAAGAACAAGAATATTGAGAATATGACATTAATTTATTATTCGTCCATACATCCATTGATATCATTAGAAAATGACTAGCTCTTAGACAAAAGCATTAATGAAAACATACATATAAGTAGGTAAAATGAATTAATTTTCCTATTAGTTATAAGAAGTTATAACTAGGGTTCTAACCACAGTGGCTGCTAGAAATTTCTCAAGAATGAAACATGTTGCTCCTGACCCTAAACTGCTTCCACTAGTTCCCCCCGTGGTAAGACATGTTCGACAATGGAGTCAACAACCCTTTGGTTCTTAAGCGGTGTGTGTTTCTATAAGTTTTTCCTTCCATAGCATATTTTAGCAGTGTCCTACTTTCTGGGTTTGCCAATCCACCCACTTAGACTTATTTTTTTCAAAAAAGGTTCTTTTCCTTTTTCCTTAAATCCTATATTTATCTCCCGCAATGGTTTGTTTCACCCAACTTAATATCTTTCTCCAACTAAGTGATTTAATAGATATTTCTCTCCCATAATATTAAAGCATATGTATTTCCTTTTAGTGATTTTTAGGAGCTATTAAAGGGAAGATTTATCCTTAATTGTTTCGAACTTGGAAATAATCTTCGAACTCTAGTGCTTCATTCCTGAGTAATTTCTAATTTATTTTTTATTATTAATAATCTATTAATTACACCAGCAAGAGTTTTATAGATCACATTATTCACAAGTCTAATATGGCTTTCCTAACCATCCAGTCAAAAATATAGTCGATGTCTAATAGCAGTAAATTACTAACATAGAAAATGGAGGGGTATTACATCAAACATATACATATAATAATAAAAAAATGTGACATCAATGGCCTCAACTAGAAGTATCCTAGATCCATATAATTATGAATAAATCATGCACTAAGTGGTATCAAATACAATGAGGTACAAACCTTTCCTAAAGTTATACCAAAGGTTTGCACCTCTGGGGATTATATGCTTGGAGAAAATTATTTTTATTACATTTATTTATTGTACAAGTGCCAAATTATGTTGAGAAAACACATGCTTACACATCACCCTCATACTAGGTTGTACAATACCTCTCCCCAATAAATCAATAAAATTTTCGTTTAATTCCATACTTACAATAAACTTTATAGAACAAGACACAACTAATCTGTACCACCCCCTCCTCGTAGGTCCACATAAGTAGCCAACTAGTCAGGAAAACATGTGATGAGAGAGGCTACTATAATGGATTCAATATCCTTGGTGACATTAAGGTAATTGTTTTGAAATGTTGGGAAAACTTGTTAATGTTATGCAAGCTCCCTCATTAGTAATTTAAAATGTGTTTAGGATCATCTCAAATTAACCAAAATTTGAAGGATTATGTGTCAAGTATTGAGTGTCTTTTATGAGTAATTTATGAGATTAATTAGTTCTTTTAAACACATATACAACAAGTAAAATGAAGAGGAATAAGAAAAATACTCATAACACAAAGCTGATAAAGCATTTCACCCCTCTTGGGCTACATCTGCTTGGACCTGCCTCATTGGCTAGGCCATCTTTGGATTAATTGAAAATTCTCTAACTACATTCACCTACAGTGATCCAATGGATTTTGAACCTACTCTATTGGATTCATAAGACCCACAAACCAGAAAAATGACCTTCCAATCTCTACAATTAGACTTCAGCTCATATAGGCTTCACCTCCTCTCGTGGTGGCCCTAGGGTTCCTTAAACTTCAACATAGAAAAATAACGCATAGGAGTGCCTCTCTACCTCTTCAACATGTTTGATTATGTTCAAAGCATCTGAATAATGTAGGAATGACTCTTTATATGCCAAAATTGGCCAAAAATAGAAGAAGTTATGGTATCTTCTTTTTTTCCTAGGAAAACGCAACTAAAACTGGAGAAACTTGATTTAACCACACCAAATTTGGAGTTAGCACCAGATTTGTCGGACCCACCAAAATCGTCAATAAGTTAAACCCGCATTTAATTAAGTAATAATCATGGTTTTATTATCATTAACCTCCACTTAGCGCATTAATTTGCGCGGTTAGCATTAGCATTGGCCTCCGATATTTGAGGTTGGTCACATGGGAGGGGGCTACCCCTCTCTTTCCTCGAACCACCGACACTTAAACTTTAAATTGAATTTGCACCCACGATATGTTAAGTAACATTGTGGCAATATAACGGTGGATCATTGGTCTTATGTAGGTGAGGTCGCGGGTTCGATTCCCTGTTCTTCCTATAAACTTTTACACTATGTTCCGATTCTAATAGGCCATTGGGGAGGGACCCGTGGTGAACTCCAGGCTTGCAACATGTCTCCTTAATATTGGTCCTCCCCTATCCAATGAAATAAATCCGAATCATCAAACTGTAGACTAACCAGAACATTCCGCTTGGCATGACCTCACTGGCCATTGACCAAGCCTTTGACCTGCACACTCTCCTGCCACGTTAGCAATATGGACTACTGACTATGCAGTGACTGTATTTTTTTCTTTCAAAATTCCTTTGTCTAGCAAAGTAGATAGAACGTGAAAGATTTCTCAACTCTCTCACAAGTAGAATCATAATTAAAACAATACCATTGGTATGTACGAGTACTTAAAGAGCTGAAATGACCAAATTTTTTACAATAAAGTGAGTCAACATACTCCACTTTTTGACACCTTCCTGGTGTAAAAACAAAAGCTCATGAACGCAACATGCATGCAAATTGTCATATTTTCTGCATCTAAGTGAGTCAAAATAAATCTACTTTTCCAACATCTTGCTTCATGCAATATGCAACATAGTTTCAGGAGAAAGGAAATGCATCCAAATAACAAGGAAATGCATCAATAATGAAAGATTTACATCAATTATCAAAAGAAATGAAAGTACTTAATTGTTTAAGAAATATAACCATCTCTTTCCAAAGCATTTCAATGGAGCTTCTTTCAGCTACACTTCATCATGTGTATCATCTTGACCAACATGGTTTCCATTATCCAATGGACCTTTGGCTTTTTGTCTCTTTTGTTTTGAAAGTTTTCTATATATTTTTATTATCTTCCAACTCCTCGAAACAATATGGTTATTCAAACCACCAAAGAATCATGTAAATTCTCTCCAAATTTTATCTAAAGATTTACCATGTTTATCATAATCAAAACAAACTTGATTAACGCATATTTATACCTTTAAGATTCACCTTTTTCGCCTTCTTGAGGAGGTGAATTTGATGATTTAGTGTCTCCCTTCGGAATACCAACACTAGTTTCAACGACCTAAGTTGTTTCAACATCCTCTTGTTTTCCATTTCCTCTATTTGGATGCTTATGAGCATCTTCTTGCAAAATGGTTTTAAAAATTTTGCATGCCTCATGGACACAAACTTCACAAACTTGAGGTAATGAACATGTAATGAAATTCCTTTTTGGAACATCTTCATGTGCTTCCTCACCTTTGGAGCATTCTCCATCACGTTATCCATAACCAAGACCCAAATACCTAGGCCTTTCCTTAATAAAAATTGGATCAACTATGCCTAGTGCATGTTTTCCTAACCCTTTACCTTCATAGCCTATCTTCATCGATAATTTGGACCCTATTTCTCTAGTGTCTCTCTCAAAAGCACCAAAACATTCATTTTGAGAGGAAATTGAAGATAAAATTGATTGACATACCTCATTTTCATGCACATACTTGTCTAGGGTTTCCTTGGCATCATGGATTTGAATCTCCATCTCATGCATATTTTAAAGAAGATCTTGCTTCTCCTCCTTCATGGCCATCAACTCCTTTTGAAGAATATTTTTCTCCTTCCTATGTTCATTCATGTCTTGCACCATATCTACCATGATGATAAGCTCTTGCAACATCTCTAAATCAAAGAGTCTTGCTAAGGAAGATGAATTAGAAACATCACTTGTGGAAGCTTCCATCACGCTTTTAATGCATCAAAATCCTTCACAAAACTTCAAAAAGTTTCTCAACGAAGAAGCATCTCAGACCATCTCCTTTCTTTAGCTTACACACATAAAATTTCACACAGTTAAATTCTCCTTGCACAAATACAAAACCAATAGCTAATTTTCTAGCTAACCTTGGCGAACTATCTTAGGGTTAAAATGAACTAACAGTGCTCTGATACCAACTTGATCTGCAATTTTGGGAAAAAAATTTTATGATATGAAAGCTCCCTCATGAGGAATTTAAAACGTGTTTAAGATCATCTCAAATTAACCAAAATTGGAAGGTTTATGTGTCAAGTATTGAGTGTCTTTTATGAGTAATTTATGAGATTAATTAGTAAACTGATAACACAAAATTGATAGAGGAGTTCACACCTCCTTGGCTTCAACTCCTTGGATCTGCTTCAATGACTAGGCCCTCTTTGGATTAATGGTCAATTATTTGATTACATGCACCTAAAGTGCTCCAATGGCTTTGCAACTTGCTCCATTGGATTCAAAAGACCCAAAAACCCAAAAAGTTACTTTCCAAGCTTTGCAATTGGACTTCAATTGATATAGACTTGACCTCCTCTCCTGGTGGCCCTAGGCTTCCTTAAACTTCAATGTAGAAAAATCATGTACAAAAGTGGCTTTCTGCCTCTACAACCTATTCCATTATGTTCAGAGCATCAAAATAATCTAAGAATGAATCTTTCTAAGCCAAAATTTGTCGAAAATAGAAGAAGTTATTGTCTATTCAGTTTTCCCTTGGAAAGCTCCACTAAAACTAGAGAAACTCCAGTTAGACCCACCAAATTTGGAGTTAGCGCAAGATTTGTCGAACCCGTCAAAACCACTTAAAAGTTAAACATGCACTTAATTAAGTGATAATCATGGTTTAATTAGCATTAACCTCTAGTTATAGCATTAATCCGCGTGGTTAGAATTAGCGATGGCCTCTGGTTTTTGAAGTTGGTCACATGGGAGGTGGCTGGCCCATAGGGCTATCCCTCTCTTCACCCAAACTATCAATGCTTAAACTTTAAATTGAATTTTCACCCACCATATGTTAAGTAACATGCTTGTGACATAACAATGGAGCATTGGTCTTCTATGAGCGACATCGCAGGTTCGATTCCCTGACCTACCAATAAACTTCTACACTGCATGCCTATTATAATAGGCCATTGGGGAGGGACACGTGGTAGCCTCTGGGCTTACCACATGTCTCCTTCTCATTGGTACTCCCATGTCCAATGAAATAAAGCCAAATCATCAAACTTTAGAACAACCAAAATGTGCCACGTGGCATGACCTCACTGCCCGTTGACCAAACATTTCAGCTACAGAGTCAACTACCACATCAGCATTATGGATTGCTAACTGTGTAGTGAATGTAATTTTTTTTGAAAATCCTTTGTTTGGAAAAGTGGATAGACCATGATATTTTTCTAATATGACCTAAATTTTGAGTGAAACAAGTTGCATTAGAATCATATTGTCAGGTGGATGTGGTTGTTCAGGTTTTGAGAGATTCTGAGCACTTTGATTTTTGATTAAATATTTGCCCCTAATCTAGACTCTAATCATTTATGGAATCATCAAAACTCATCAAAATAATTCATCCACATAAGAAAATAAACACCCATCAGACATGTCATCCAGTTAGACATCTTGTCCCTCGGTCCCACTAATGTTTTAAGCCTCCTAACCCAAAATCGCTCTCATCCTATAGGCAAGACAGTGATAAAAAACTCAAAGTCGCTATCATAAGCCTCTGTGCCAATCAGTGTGGATGTTTCTTAGTAGACCTATGTTAGCGACCCGAAGATTTGAGTGACTTTTCTAGCCCAAAATGCTGGCCTCTACCAAAAACATGCTACAACCTTCATAATCCATCAAATACATGATAAAAATGCGAATAAATTAAAAATAAACCTCAAGGCTAGGCCTAAGCATCCCCAACCTGGACTGACATTCTATGAAACACTTGGCATCATTGCAACCTATAGGACTAGGATATAAGATAATGCATAAATAATTGAAAGAACTTATGAAACATAACGAGAAGGATCACATTCTTCTCCATTGAACTATTATATCATCAATTAGGTCTTGCATCCATCCATTTAATACTTACAAGTGAATACATGAAAGAACCATGACATGAATGAGTCATATAACCATGCTTATAACCAGCATGAAACCACATAAATATCAGAGATATAACAACCATTAAATCCACATATAAATAAATGCAAAAGTGAGACAACTTACCTTTTATTAATCATAGGAAAATATGACTAGGTTAATGACTTCCATGTACCACCCAGCTGTAAACATAGCTGAACCAAATCTCTCTTTCAGCCAGTCACCCTTGTTCCATATTCGAAGCATCAATGTGGGATCTGATAGAACAACCAATGCAAGAGAAACTAAGGGAGACAAAAGGTTAAACCACCTCCACCCTCACCCAACCATGAACACACCAAAACGAGTGCTCTGATCACAACTGAACCAAACTTTCAATGCCATCCGGAATCCATCACTATTGTCGAGGAATTTTTTGTCTCCTTTCCCTTAGGTTTTTCCGCAATCCAATCACAAATCACTAGGCCCTAAATGGAGACTTTTCCCTTAGGATTTAACATGTATCCCACCAAAACTGGTCAAGGGATTCCTAGGCCTTTCAGAATGAACCTTGAGATGACCTCTGCCCTGGATTCCGAAATACATTGGGCAAACCAAAGCTCAAAATTGAGATAAACATTGCAACACACCATGGAATCTAGAAAGAGGCAAGGCTTGGCTGAAAACCATGGTCATAACCCGGCAAAACCATGTTGCTAACATCAAGAGAACCATACACCAAAATGCAAGGACATGCATGCCCAAACCAGCTACGAAATCACAGATGCAGAAGGCTACCTATATGTATTCTTGATAAAGCTACTTGATCCTTCTCTTATTCCTTGATCCTTACTTTCCCTTCCTTTTCTTTCCTTGATTTTCCTTCCTTAATCTAAAGCTAGAGTGCTCCAAGGAATCTCTAAGTAACCAAGAGTGAGAGAGAGAGATAATAATAAGAGAGCTTCTTTCTCGACCTGGCGAAGAGCTTAACACTAACTAAGCTTCTGAACTAATCCTCATAAGTATTTTTATGAATGAGGCCTCCATTTTATTCATTTTCCATTATTTCCCTTTAGTTTCCTCCTCACATGAAACTTGTGACCTTTTACCTTCCTTCTCTCCTATTTTTCTTTATTTTCATAAATAAATGTGCCAAAAATGCCTTTTTGTCTTTTAATGCCTTTGCCAATTTTCCTTAGCCAAAACACACATCCAGTGATGTCCACTAGGATTTCTTTGTCCAACACTCAACTTGGAATACATGTTCCTTACCTGTGGGCTTATTTTTCCTTTATTAGCTTTTATTACATGAACTGTTCACTAGGGTTGTTACAAAACCCTCCCCCTTGGTGATCACCATCCTCAATGATAAACCGCACCAAGATCTCAACAAAACCTCTGAAAAAAAAAACATATTTCTCAGGAGCTTGATGACTTAGCTCATTGCAGTATTTACAATGAATGGAGCTTTATGACTTAGCTCATTGTAGTATTAACATACCTTGGAGCTTTATGACTTAGCTCGATGCTGTATTTACATACCTCATAATGGAGTTTTATAATCCATCGCATTACGGTATTTGAAATAACCACATATACACATATGCGCTTTTTCTAAACATGTAAATAAAAGGATACGATGAGTGTATCAATCAACAAGGGAATCCAAAGGATCACACTTCCACCCTCAAAACTAGTACCAGGATTCACCTCCTTCCCAAGAATTCCAGAATCCACTACCACAATCAAAGTTGTATCCAATTTCCGATTCTATTATCCCACACAACCTGTCTCCTCATCGAATAGTTTTTGGCTCATTATTCTAGAGCACATTCCCGATATGCATCTGCTTCTATCTAGAAATTCTAATGACCAAAACCAATATATCTATGATGTTTCATTCTCTGCTACACAGTCCCTCAGGAAATGGAGTCACCTCCTTTTGTGAAGTGACTCACCTTTTTAGTTCCACAGGAACCCTAACCCTAGCGATCCATCCCTTCGAAAGGCTTCCTCGCATTGAAAGATCAACAACCAAGGCATATATATGCCTCAAACCATCATACCAGTCATAGTATGCTCATGGAAATCAATGGATACTATTGGGTACTTGTGCCCCACAATGGCCTTGTTCCTGAAGTGCTTTACCAACATACTACTGCATGTTCCAATTTCTTTCGTTGTTGTTGCAATTCTTGTAGTCGATTTCGACCACTCAATGGGGCATTTTCATGC
The DNA here is from genome assembly GCA_000404065.3 of Pinus taeda. Classification (NCBI taxonomy): domain Eukaryota; kingdom Viridiplantae; phylum Streptophyta; class Pinopsida; order Pinales; family Pinaceae; genus Pinus; species Pinus taeda. The sequence continues at coordinate 48,571 of APFE030999682.1, forward strand.
ATTCCAATTCCAAGCACATAATTTCCATTAGATTCAAATAAATTAAAATAACCGAAAATCATTACTCATTGGTAGATCGTCAATAAGGTAGACTTGCAATCCTATTAACTTCCTGTCACAACAATTCAAAATAACTATTTGATCAAAACATCATGTATAAACCTAACACTTTTGATTAACTCAAAACACAACCATTATAGATCAACATCCCAAATTGCATGTAACCATCATAAATCCGAATCATACATCATATATAATGATCGTATACCATAGTCATAAATCACATGCATAATAAAACTGAAATAAAATACTAATACTTATCCTTTAATCAATCATTAGCTTCTACCTTTGTCTTTATTTCGTATGCGCTCTAGATTGGTTTCCACACCCGAAAAATAGCCAGTGCCTTGTCCTCAACCATGTGCATATACATATAGTGTGCATCACACACATACAACTACACACATCATACAACACCATGCAATACATGCATCTACACTAGTACCATATGTACCACATGTACACAATACCACCTATACACTGCAACCACCTGCATAATGTGTGCACAACATCACATGACATGACACCGCTTGCACAATGTGTACGTTGCACCATTGTACAATGTGTACACAATACCACATATACACAATACCAAATGCACAACATGTACATGACACCACATGTACATAACATGACATGCATGACATGTACAAAGCACCACCTACACACAACGCCATGTGTATAACATGTACACAACACCATATGCACACAACACCACTTATACAATTATACACACAACACCATACGTACATAGCACCACATGTACAACATGCATGCAACAACACATATACATAGCACTGCATATCCAACATGTACATAGCATCATCTATATACAACACCACATATCCAACATGCACAAAGCACCATATGCATTAAATGCCACATATACATCATGCACATAGTACAATATGTACATAGCAATGCACATTCAACATCTACATGGACCCATCTATATCGAGCATTGCATATGCAATATCCACAAAACACTACATGCACATAACATCATATATGAAACATGTGCACAAAAATAGAACCACACATCTAAAACCATGTTGTCATTATGAAGCAACCTTTCTTCCAACGTTTGTCCTTGCTTGTCCCAGCATGTCGCAGACCACACTCCTTTCCTTTCATTGTTGTATCCATCGGTATAACCTGTCCATAACATAGACATAATATAGTCACATAATATCAACTCATAACCATATTATACTGACCTTGTATATTTTTCATGAATACTCTTCTCAATTGATTCCTCATATCCAGGAACCTCTTCATGTCATTCGTCTGTGTAAGAAATCGTTCCTCCATAAGGACAACTCATGATAACCCTATTAGACAATGACATGGATACATATATAGATAGATACATACATATATAGATACATACATATATAGATGGATACATACATTAAATGCCACAAATATAGATAGGTACATACACATATAGATACATACATATATAGATGGATACATACATTAAATGCCACATATACGTCATGCACATAGTACAATATGTACATAGCACAGTACATCCAACATCTACATGGACCCATCTATATCGAACACTGCATATGCAATATTCACAAAACACTACATGCACATAACATCATATATGAAACATGTGCACAAAAATAGAACCACACATCTAAAACCATGTTGTCATTACCAGGCAACCTTTCTTCCAATGTTTGTCCTTGCTTGTCCCAGCATGTTGTAGACCACACTGCTTTCCTTTCATTGTTGTATCCATCGGTATAACCTGTCCATAACATAGACATAATATAGTCACATAATATCAACTCATAACCATATTATACCGACCTTGTATAATTTTCATGAATACTCTTTTCAATTGAATCCTCATATCGAGGAACCTCTTCATGTCATTCGTTTGAGTAAGAAATTGTTCCTCCATAAGGACAAATCATGATAACCCTATTAGAAGGTGACATGGATACATACATACATATATTATATATATATATATATATATATATATATATATATATTTATATATATATATTATATATATATACATATTAATAATAATTCTCATAAAAAAAATTATCATTATTTTAGACAAGGACATGCATACATACATGTATACATATATAAACATCAGCATAATCATGAGAATAACATAATTACGAGATAACATTAGGTATAAGTTAAGAGAAATTTATTTATTCATGCACAACATGGAAAAAATTTAGAACAATCATTCCCAATTATTTAATTTACCTTTTTTGGTTATGTTTTAGATGTCTATACTACCACCGTCCATTTACCACTATGGACTAACCAGTCCAATCGAATGTCATTGTTGTTGGCATTATGATGCATCTTTTGTCCTCGATAGAAACCCACTTTTAGAAGAAAAACTCACTTGTATAAGGTAACTAGATGAATCTATGTAACTACATAAATCTAAATGAGAGATATCAGATGTGACAGAAAGTATGGCATTTGTGTTTATAGATGTGGCAAAACGCATGGTAGTTCAAAGGAATCATTTAAGAAGTAATATGGAAAATCGCATTATAACATGTCTATTCATAGGGGACAAAGTAATGATACAAAATAATAGAATGAAGGAACAAAGGAATACATATCAGAATCAAGAAATTGAAGAAAGAGAATGGTTTAAGAAGTATACAGTGGTTCACCGTGTCCAAGTAGCATATACACGCGGGTTTGCAAAACAAAAAAAACATATGCATATGCACACACTTTCACAAGAGGAAACACACGTATAAGTTGGAAAATCAACGAATTTCAAGAGTAGGGAATACCAGGGGTCAATAGAATGGTATTACCCCACAATATTGAGTGGAGTAATGACTATTTGATCCCATCCAAGAATAGCACAGGTCCTAAGTGTGGTTTTGGTCTGAGGTATTGGTTCAAGCTTTTTGGTCCGAGGTATTAGTCGAAGGTTTTGGTCCAAGGTTTTTGGTCTAAGGTATTAGTCCATGGTTTTTTTCTGAGGTATTGCTCTGAGGTTTTGATATGAGGTATTGGTCCAAGGTTTTGGTCTGAGGTATTGACAAAGGATCTAAGTATATAAGGAGGAGAAGATAAAAGGGTTAAGTGCACAAGTAATGAATATCTTATGAAGTGTTCGATCAAAATAAAATATGCATGTTATGGGTTTCTGATGCTTTTCCTGATCTAGACTAAGTATGCAACTAAGTGTTTGATGAGAGCTAATGATGGATCGGGATCATAATGACTTATCACTATGTGATCTGATAATAGATAGGCTAGATATGATTTCTAACACATGTTTTATCCTATATATGTGATGATCTGGGTATGTCTGAAGTCGGGAATTGCAACGAATTTATAAGTATTTGCAGATCTATACATTTGTTTGCTTTGGTAAAGGTGCGTATACACAATGGTTCAACTCTTCAAAGTAGCATATGAAAAAGAAAATCTTGAGGTTCAGGGATGACTGATCTATCATATCAGTGCTATTGTTTTAATGTTGTTTGCCAATGATGTCTTCATTAGATCTAGAAATAAACTTGATTGTATAAGGATATTGAGTCTCGTTGATTGATTGATTGAGAAAGAAGGGTGATCTGTGTTGCAATCTATTTAGAAATCTATAATATGACAGTAGATCTTCAAAATGTCACTGATTGGTATATTTTTTGGTTCAGAGGTTTTATGATTCAATATATTATAGGTATACACAAGTTGTGAAAAAAGAAGTAGCATATAAATGAAGGTTGCTTCATTAAATGAGCATATACATTCTCACACATTCCTTTTGAGGTTATAGTTAGTTTTGGTTGTTGATGCATTGTTCTGGGTTCAGATTTGTGTACTGGTACAGTGATCTGTTAGTTCTAGTTGATTAGTTGAATTTGATTAAGTTTGAATGAATGGTTGATTTAGTTGTGTTAGAGGTTGAGTGATTATTTGATTTAGTTGTGTTAGTGGTTCAAAAGTTTCAGTGATTGATTATTTCAGTTATATCAGAGATTGATGATTGGGTTTCATTGATTGGTTAATGCAGATGTATTTGATGGTTGTATTGGAGTGGTGATTGGTTTTGAGCTTCAATGTTACTAATGGGTCCAGTGTGAAAATTTTATCAAACATGGCCTTCATGTTGTAGTGTTGTGTACCAAGATTATCTAGACTGAAAATTCATGAAACATGGCTCCTACAGGATGCTGAGGGTTGGAGCCTTCAGTGAGGAAGTCAAAAATTCCTGACAGTAGTGTTGGTGATTTGATCAGGGGGTTGGAGCTCCCTTCTAGTAGTAGCTAGAAAATGAGGTAAGGTTGTACCCTTCTGTAGGTCGACAACTATGTACTAGTAAACATATCGACTAGTACAAGAGCTAGGGGGTTGTAAATCCTTTCCAATAGAATATGGATAACCAGAGATGGTTGTAACCTTCTATAGGTGGGTGCCTACGTACTATTATGAGCCTGTACTAGTACAAGATTATAAATATATTATTCTTTATATTAAAAGAAGATAGAGACAAAAACAACAAGTGGTTTTCTCCCACATTAGGTTTCCGCTTTAAGTCTTGGTGTTTAGGTATGTTGCTTATGTGTGATGGTTTATTCTATTAATAATGCACATGGTTATTGTTTAATAAGTTACTGATGCACTGATTAAAGATCAACATATGATAAATTGACTAAATCATAACTTTTTTGGGTATACATTGGTTTCTCTATTCATAGTAGTGTGTACACGCAAGTTCACTTCACTGAAGTAGCGTATATAAATATGTTTGGGAAATGAAATATTATTGAACTGTAAATACTTATTCAACCCCCCTCTTAGTACTATTTCGAAAAATTTGTATCAGAACAGATCCTTTGGCAGAAGCTTGATCACTTGAAGGAGATCCGTAGAAACAATGAGAAAGAAGCAAAAGAATAAAGCGCCTCAAAAGAAGAAGACATATCAAATGAACTATGACAGTGGGATAGTAGATTGGCCATTATGTGGAAGCAACTATTTAGATTTAGAATCACCTCAGAATGAAGATGAACAAGCAAAATAATTATCAGGTACAAAATTTTTGTCCTCTTGTTAGAAATTTCTTTGTTCATTTGAAAATAATGAATGTGACAACAAAACATCTGAATTTTCTCTTATGGGTGAAAGAGAAAGAAATGAAATAGATGAATAATTTAAAAAGATCATAGAAGCAATTAGAGATCAAAAAGATCTAATTGATAAAAGGGAATGTGCCTACAAACAAGTTACTAGATTAAAATTTCAGTGAGAGGAAGGAAATAAGGTAACGAAGCAGTACAAGGAAAATGAAGATCAATGTCAAAGGTTGTAGGATGAAGTGACATCATTGAGAAATGAAGTGAATGAAAATGACACAACAACCAAGGAACTTATAGAAAGAAGCAGCTACTATGAAGGTCTTGAAGCTATGGTCATTTATCTAAAAGAAGATCTCAAAAATTAAAATAATCAGAATGAAGAACTACTCCAAGCATTTGAAGAACAAGAAAATGAAGTTCTTGAATCAAGGCAACAAGTGGAATAAGGAAGAAAAGCTGAAGAAATCATGAAGAAGTAGTATCTTGAAAAGGAAGAGAAATATCAGGTTGAGGTAAATATCCTAAAAGGTAAATTAGAAGAAAAGGATAAACTTTTACGATTTCAAGATAGTACCAATATTTTGGATGACATTCTTAGTAGTCAAAGGTCTCCTGTGATCAAATCTAGTCTTGGTTTTCATGTAACTATTAAAGGTGAATCTAGCTCACAAACTGAAGAAGGGAACTCTAGTGCAAAATACGAAATGCTCAACAAGGAGATAAGAGGCCAACCCCATCAACAACCAAGGAGAGAAAGTATTCAAAGAAAATAATTTACTCCTAACTATCGAAGTGTTAATTGATTATTTCGTCTAATGAATAATGTTGAATGTTTTATATGTCATAATTTTGGACATGCTGTAGCCAGATGGAGAAGTAGAATAGTTGAAGCTAATAATTGTCACACAGAAAGATCATCAACTTCGAAGTACTTCAAGGGATATTTTTTTTCTTGCAATATGTTTGGGCATAAAGCCATTAACTTCTATAGAGGGAATATGTAACATATAAGATGTTATGCGTGTAACATGTTTGGACAAATAGCAAAAAATGCAGGAGAAAACTTTGGCCAACATACCAAAAGGAGAGAACATCATCACACTCTAAGATATGGAAGAAGAATGAAGTACAACTAGAAATATGTGGCATAGCTCAGTATGCAGATCAAATAGACTGAGGAGGAACTGAAAGTACGAAATTTTAGTATTCTAATTGTCATATGCAGCTACCATGAAGATAAGTCGCCTATATATGCGAGTTAGAAACTGCACAGTCACGTATATGTTGGTTTGATGAAGAAATAGTGGGACAAACTCAAAAAAATGATCTGATATGGTTCATACAATTATCAATTATCTTTTATGTCTTGATGATTGATGACTACAGTTTGTGGATGTTATTTAGAAGTTATTTTGATCCTCATAAGTTGTGGATGACTTGATGTATATGTAATTGATGATGATTCCTTGATATTTATTACTGATATATGCAAAGATTAGATCTGACAGTGAATAGGTGGCATAGGCTCAGGGGAAGAATATACTAAGCTTCTGATAATGCATTATTGGCATTATGTTTAGAAGTGTTTGGTACCTAATTATTTTTATGAATGGTGATGATGCTTATGTGGCTAAACAATTTAAATTATACATCATGCTATGTTGTGGTTATGAGTTGCCTATGATGAAGTCTCAGATGATACTTATATTGCTTGGGCTTACATAGTTGTTATTCAGATCAGATTTAATGATGATTGTGGATGACTTTTTGATGATGCATACACTACATATATATTTCTTACATGGTCATCTTCATAAGGACAAGAATAAGTACAAAGCTTGAGTACACAACTTCATTATTTGATGATGAGCCACTAATTTCTTTTACGTTGTAGTCATCATGCCTTGAAAGATGGATAAAGTTCATATGGTGCTGTTATGATGCAGGATTCCTATAGCTCTTGGCTCTCATGTGGTTGAGGATTGTTGTTGTTGATGGTATCAAGAAAGCTTGACAAATGACTATGAGCTCACGGTTTGCTAGATACATATTGCTATCTCCTTACTGGATATACATTACGATGGACACATGGATGATTACTTAAGTTCCATATTGATAAAAAATGTTGGTTAGCCAAGAGAATGGTGTTATTTTAGGTCTCATGAAGGCATAGCTATTTAAAGACATGGATATTCAGAGACATGGATTACTTAGTCACATAATGATGATATGGTGATAGGTTTGATACTCACATATGCTGATAAATGATTATCAAATGTGGGATGTTCCCTAGTGATGATACATTGTTGATATATTGAGGGATCTTGTGGAAAGATCATGCAATTCTTGGTCATGATGCTATGATCATGGACGATGACTATGGTGTTTTCACATAAATATGATATGATTTTGTGTTACTGCTTGGAGATACGACATATTCTTACTTGATTCATGGATTTATGATAAGGCTCTTTCTACTAAGGAAACAAAGAAAGTTAATCTTGATGAGATCAAGAGGATGAGTTGATATCTATATGCAGCATACTTTGTCACAACATGATGATATTTTTGTTGTCATATCTTGGGAACTAATGATGGACATATACAAGTTTTTGGTGTGGATGTTGCTGACATATGCTTATGGAGAAAATCGTATATGGTGTATGATAGTTGCAGATGACTATCATCATCTTGTTTAGATATTTGGTCTTTGTTATAAATGTCATGTATATCATTTAATGTAAAGGTCATATAAGGGCTCATAATATGTCTATCATAGCCTTTTAATGCATCCTTTTTGGTCATATGATGTAATTTGTACCTCCACTATGAATGGGAAGGATGACGTAATAATTGCTATGTTTTACTCATGTATAAAAATTGGTATGTCTCCAGATGGTTGGGTAAATGAGTCAAATTTGGTATAACCCCACTTTGTTGGGAGATTGATGTATGTATGAGTCATTGGTGATAGGATGGTCATACTCACATAGTTGAGTTATAGAGTCATTTAATTCTTTTAGAAAATATTTTTACAGAACCTGCATGTGCTCATAGGGAGCATGGACATTATAATGCATATCAACATGCACAAAGGGGGAGTTTAATCAGAGAATTCAGCATGTGCCAATGGGGAGCATGATTAATGTTCATATTTAGTTGTTCATATATGAAATTATTCATTTTTTTCACCCTTTGTGCTTGATATCAAAGGGGGAGAACATCTTGGTCCACTCTTTACCCTTGATGTCAAAGGCGAGGGTATTTTGGTGTTTCTTGTTATCTGTAATACTTTCTACAGCTTGTAGTAATCAACACCAACATGGTTTCCATCAAGTCCAAAGGGGGATATTGTTGGCATTATGATGCATGTGTTGTACTTCATCGCAACCCACTTGTAGCAAAACAAATCACCTGTATATGGTAACTAGATGAGTCTATGTAACTAGATGAACCTACAGGAGATATATCAGAGATGATAGTATGCATGGCAGTTGTGTTTACAGATGTGACAAAATACAGGGCAACTCAAAGGAATCATTTCAAAAATAATATGGAAAATCACATTATAACAGGTCTATTTAGAGGGAACAAAGTAATGGTACAAAAGAATAGGATGAAGGAACAAAGGACTATAGATCAGAATCAAGAAATTGAAGAAAGAGAATGGTTTAAGAAGTATACGCTAGTTCACCTTGTCCAAGTAGCATATATATGCGGGTTCATAGAACAAAAAGATCGTATATGTATGCACGCACTCTCATAAGAGGAAAAGCACGTATAGGTTGGAAAATCAAGGAATTTGAAGAGTAGAGAATACTAGGGGTCAATACCATGGTATTAGCCCATAATATTGGGTGGAGTAATGACTATTTGATTCCATCTAAGAACACCATAGATACTGAGTTTGGTTTTGTTTTTAGGTATTGGACTGAGGCATTTTGCCTGAGGTATTCGTTCAAGGTTTTGGTCTGAGGTTTTTTGTTTGAGGTATTGGTCCAAGGAATTGGTTTAGGTTTTGGTCTGAGGTATTGACAAAGGATCTAAGTATATAAGGAGGAGAAGATCAAATGGCTAAGTGCACAAGTAACGAATATCTTATGGGGTGTTAGATCATAAGAAAATATGCATGTTATGTGTTTTTAATGCTTTCCTTGATCTAGACTAAGTATGCACCTGAGTGTTTGATGAGATCTAATGATGGATCTGAATCATAATGACTTACAATTCTGTGATCTGATAATGGATATGCTAGATTCGTTTGCTAACACACGTTTTATCCTTTATATGTGATGATCTGGGTATGTCTGAAGTCGGGAATTGCAACAAAGTTACAAGTATTTTAAGATTTATATGGCAGTTCGCTTTGGTGAAGGTGCATATACACGCTAGTTCGGATCTTCCAAGTAGTGTATGAAAAAGAAAATCTTGATGTTCAGGTATTACTAATGTATCATATCAGTGTTACTTTTTTATGGATGTTTGTCAATGATGTCTTCATTAGATCTAAAAATAAAATTGATTATATAAGGAGATTGAGTCTGGTTGATTAGATTGAGAAAGAAGGCTGATCCTTGTTGCCATATGTTTAGAACTCTGTAATATGATAGTAGATCTTTAGAATCTCACTAATTGGTATAGTTTATGGTTCAAATGTTTTATGATTCGCTATATTTAGAGGCATATGCAGGTTGGGCAAAAGGAAGTAGCATATACACACACGCTTCCCTCATTGAAGAAGTGTATACATTCTGACACATGCCTTTTGAGGTTACAATTAATCTTGGTTGTTGATGTAGTGTTTTGGGTTCACATATGTGTACTGGTTACAATGATCTATCTGTTTGAGTTGATTGGTTGAATTTGATTAAGTTTTAATGAATGGTTTATTCAATTGTGTCAAAGGTTCAATGACTGTTTGATTCAGTTGTGTCAGAGGTTCAGATGTTTTAGTGATTGATTGTTTCAGTTATATTAGAGATTGATGATTGGGTTTAGTTATATTAGAAATTGGTGATTAGGTTTCAGTGATTGGTTTATGGAGATGTATGTGATGGTTGTATTGCAGTGGTGATCTATTTTGAGCTTCAATGTTACTAATGGGTACAATGTGAAAATTTGATAACACATGGCATTTATATTGCAGTTTTATGTACCAAGAGTATCTAGTATAAAAATTCATGAAACGTGGTCCCTGGAGGATGCTGAGGGTCGAAGCATTTAGTGAGGAAGTTGAAACTTGCCAATAGTGGTTGATGATTTGATCAAGGGGTTGGAGCTCCCTTCGAGTAGCAGCTGGAAAATGAGTGAAGGTTGTAGCCTTATATAGGTCGGTGCCTATGTACTAGTAAACATATCGACTAGTACAAGAGCTAGGAGGTTGTAGCTCCCTTCCAGTAGAAGCTAGAGAATGAGAGAAGGTTGTAGCCTTCTGTAGGTGGGTGTCTGCATACTGGTATGATCTTGCACCAGTACAAGATTATAAATAGATTATTATTTATATTAAAAGAAGATAGAGACAACAACAGGAGGTGGTTTTTCTCCCGCATTGGGTTTCCACCTTAAATCTTGGTGTTCATGTGTGTATTTTATTTTTGATGTTTTATTAGTTATTAATGCACATGTTTACTGTTTAATAAGTTAGTGATGCACTCATAAGTTCTTTGGGTATACGCTTGTTTCTCTATTCATAGTAGCATCTACACACAAGTTCACTTCACTGAAGTAGTGTATATAAATATGTTTGGGAAATGAAATATTATTGAACAATAAATAGAGATTCATCCCCCCCTCTCACTATTATTTCCAACAATTGTCTTACCTTCTGTTGCGCATTCTCATGCAAATAGCTTCATATGAGTCTTTCATTACCAGTTGGGTAACACACATCTCTTCTGAATCTCAATTAAGTTTTCCTCTTCGACACACCAATTCCCAAGAGTCAAAAAATAAAGGGAAAGCCAAGAAACAAATAAGAAGAAATCCATGAAAACCAATAACAACATGAAATTGCAATAAAGTGGCATATCTATGCATCAAACATATGGAAAATTGCAAATCAAGCACAAGAATCCCAAAAACTCAAGAAAACTAGACTAACTACAAACACTATGACTCAATCCCCATGGTTCCCAAGAAAAGCTTAACCTAAGCCTTCTTGAAGATTTCATGGAAATTTCTCTCATCATGTAACTCCTTGCAACACACTGTCAGATACACATACTTATCAATGCATAAATAAACATAGCAATACACTAGTTACCTCATCTTTTTGTTCCATGCACATTTCTAGCAATTAAACAAATCCACACCATGTCTCAATTTACTGCAATCCCCTTGATAGATCCATCTCTAGCTAATTCACATATTAAGTACATGTTCATGAGTCTAGAACATTTCCACATCATGTTAGAAAAAATCAAGGGTAAGAAAGGACTCACTCATTTATGATTAGGGTTTCCAAGCATAGCCAAAGGAATTCTTGTCCAATTCTTTCCTTTTACCTTTTTACTTGGTTGTAATCGAGGCTTACTAGTATTGTCACATCACCAAACTGTTTGTTATATAGGCACATCAATTGTTACTTTCTTATGCTAATAAAAATCATCTTCCCCTGCAATTTTCTCACACATTTCATAATCACATTCTAAATATCAAAAAAATAATATATAACAATTTGAAATAACCCTTTACCATGACTAACAATCATGTCATAATCTGTAGTCAATGCGTAGTCCCTAGACATAATACTACAACTATCACATACTATACTCTAGTACATATAAATTGTTTCAACATATATGTGTTAGTAAAATCATCTTAAGACAAAACCATTCGAACACATACTCATATTATGCAATTCACCAAACTTTCAACCAAGTTGCAACATACCATGTTAAATAAATTAACTAGAGGTCATAATCAAGCTAGCTAGCACAATATAATTTCTCAACACATCATCTTAAACATAATTAAGATCATGTTATCCATAAGAATCACTAACTAACATGTTCAGATCCTAACTCATAAACAATAGTCATTTATTCATAGAAATCACAAATCTACGATCGGTCTAGATTAGTATGACACCAAGTCACAACCATGTCGGCTCATACCTCAATATCACAACCATAACCATCTACAATAGGCCAAGCCAAGTTGACGAAATTCATATAACATCAATATCTTCAATGCAATGAACATAACCATCACGCATATGGTCAATCAAATTAAACATCGATATCTCAATGAGATAACCCTAATCATCCAGTTCATAAAATATAACAACAATAAGTCATATATCATGTTCATCAACAACATATAGCCTAATCATCATGTTATCTAACGTAAAACAACAATAGAAATGTAGGTTAATATCATTCTTGACTATCTGACACATGTTCATATAACTACACTAATCAAATAACATCTATCATGAATTCAATCATAACATCAAAATACATGTACATAAACCCAAGGTACATAACCCTAATGCATATAAAAATTCTTAACCTAGATACTTGCATATCAACATACAATACATGTATGGTGATCTGCTCTTACCCCGAAGCGTAAAATTGCAACCTTATTATGATGATCTGTATCTCCTGCTTTACCTTAGCCAAAACATTAGCATCATAACATACCAATATGACCCTGACAACCTAAATATCATACCATGACTTCAAAAGGAATGCTTGACCTACTATTCATGCATAATTATAACCAATACCATTCATGCATCAAAACTACATATATGTATATAACACATGAGTACCAACCATATACACATCAATCTAAAAAGAGTCCATCCATTAATGCATGACCATGTCAATGACACAAACAATGACCTCATGCATGACAACAAGCATTACTCCATTGTAAACATTTCCACGTGTAACCATCAACATGCATAAGAAATGCCTAATAAACTAGGTCCTAAACCAATACTTCTCCCTGACGCTTTACAATGTCTCCCGCCAAAACTGCTCAAGGGACTCGTAATCCTTTAGGAATGAATATTTAGACCACCTCCGACCCGCATTCTGAAATCAATATGGAAAAAAAAATCTCAAAACCTAGATAAGCATCCAAACACACCATAACATCTAGAAAAAGGGAAGGATAGGCTTAAAACCACTGCCTTAACCTGGAAAAACCATGCCACTTACAGCAAGAGAACCATACACCAACATACAAGGCCATGCATGTCCAAAATAGCTAGGAAATCACACATGGAAATAATTAGCTACAAGTATTCTTGTTGAAGATGCCTGATTCTGCTCCTCTTCCTTGGTCCTTTCTTTCCTTTCCTTTCTTTTTCTTTCTTTTCCTTCCTTAATCCAAAGTTGGAGTGCTCCAAGAAAACTCTAAGTGATCAAGAGTGAGAGAGAGAGAGAATAATGAGAGAGCTCTGAACTTGAATTGACCAAGAGTTTAACATTGTCTAAGTTTGCCAACTAATCCTTAGAACCCTTGTTATGAATGACGCCTCTATTTTCTTCACTTTCCATCATTTTCCTTCAATTTCCTCCTTACGTGAAACTTGTGTTCTTTTACCTTCCTTTTCTCCTATTTTCGTTTATTTTCATAGATAATGTGCCAAAAATGCCTTTTTTCCTTTTAATGCCTTTGTCCTAGCTTTTACCAGTTTCCCTTAGCCAAAACTCACATCTAGTGATGGTCACTAGGATATCTTTGTCTAACATTTGCCCTGGAATACGTGTCCTTTTCCCATGGTATTATTTTGCCTTTATTAACATTTATTACATAAACTTTTCATAAGGGTTGTTACAGTTGTACAATACCTTTCCACAATAAATTAATAACATTTTCATGTAATTCCATACTTAGAAAAAATATTGTGGAACAAATCACAACTAAAATATATATTAAGAATTAAAGGATATATTAATAAATATAAATAACAAGAATAAAATCCATGAACGTTGACTATATATTATTTATAAGAATCAGAACTAACATAGTTAACCATTTACGACAAAAAAAATATATTTAAAGTAAAAACCTATTGTTTTTAACCTACAACTATACCTCATGTTACTTTAAACCAACCTAGATTCCTTTTAACCCCAAATATATCAAGCACCGAGAGGGATCAAATATCTCGAGTTGCAAACCTCTTTGTTGAGTGCAAACTTGAGGAAAACCTTGCACCTCAAGAGATTTAATCCCTATCATCGCTTGATAGATCTGAATTTAAGATGGATTTAGGGTGGTCTCAGTCATGTGCGACCAAAGAAAATATAATGAACAAATGATTAATTTTATCAATAATATGTAAATTCATCTAATATTAATATAATCATTTTAATTATGCTAAATATGTCTCAGATTTATATGGCCATTTTAATTTTAAATTTTCTTAGTTATCTCAGTTTCTTGAGATGATACATATTGTTAATAACTTTAATGATGAAAATTGATGAAATAATTGTTTTTAATGTAAAGTGACAATGTAATAGTGTTCGATCATATAAAATGTGAATAATAAGAATATAGTCAATTACAAATACTCTTCATTGTGATTAATCTCAAACTATTTTCTTTTACTATTGTTATTTTCACCCTTGTTACTTTTCTCATCTTTTCAAATCGATTGTCATATTTTCATATCAATTATATAAAATGGATAGGTTAAATCATAAACCATTTAAATATTTAGCTCGAGTAAACATCATACCTTGTCTCTCTTTCTCTTCAATATTAATAGGTTAAATTACTATAACAAAAAAATCAATGTATATTTTAAAAAAAAATTGTGCTTACACTGAAATGAGTGCACAATGTTAATTCAATCACTTTAAAAGTAATGTACCATCATACATCCAATTACATCGAATCAGATATCAACATCTACACTAAAATCACTGCATCTCATGCAAGCAATAAAATAAGACTGTAAGTCAACATTTACACTGAAATCAATGCTTCTAACACAAGCAATGAAATAGGAACAGAAATCAACATTTTCACTCAAATCAATGCATTTAGTGCAAGTAAGAAAATAAGATTATAAAACAATATCTATTATGAGCCTAGATATTGCAGCAAGAATGTTGCAACTCCTATGGATACTAGCTTTACTTATCAACCCGGGGTTCTTACAAACTTGGATGTAAGTAGAAGTGAAGGTGCTACCTGTTGTCGCTTCTCATCTGGAAAGGGACCCCAACGGTTCTAAGCCAGACTTCTATAGGGTCAGAAGAAGCTTGATTTTGATGGAAGGAGAGCAAACCTAGTCTAGGGGAGAGCTATTCTATTGCAGAAATGAAGAAAGCAATCATGTAATGCTAACTTCCTAAGTTGTAGAAGTAAAAACGTCAAAACTTAGACTAAGGGTTAAACAATGGAAATTAGGCTAGGTCTGTGTCTAAGCGAAAGAACGGTCGAAGATCAAAATGGTGGAAAGGGGATGTAATGAGCAATAGAGCATAAGAACCATTGGATCAGCCAGCTGGAAAGTGAATGAATGGCTGAGATCAGATCGCAGGATGGTACGTAGGCAGATGGTCGAACATGATCAACTAATGGGATGGATGACTGAGATTATATCATGGAATCAACTGGCAGATGGATGGCAGAGATCGTGGGAAAAAGGAACATGCGTAAATGGTATTGGGTGAAGTGACAACCGCTAGATCAGGTGAAAGATCGACAGTGGAGATGGAAGCGGGCAAAATAAAACATGCGAAAATGGGAGAGGGAGTTTAGAGGGAAGTAAGTGGAATATCGTGCGCCCTCAAAGCTGTAAGAAGTTTTTTATAACTTCACATGATTAGCCTCCCCAGTCGACATGTAGCACAGGGAAATTGCTCATATCATGTGCCCTCAACCGGATAATGGTCGGACAGGAGATCCATGTGATATCACGCAAAGGATGTCAGATCTAGCAAGGTAGATATATGGTGGGGAATGGACTAAGCAAGTTGGTGAGCGGGTTTGTGATATCCATCAGATCAACTGAGGTAGATTGATGATGGGAATTTAAAGGGAGAAAAGTCAAACGGAAAAAGGAATTGGAAAGGTGATTGGTCAGGTTTTCTATGTAAAGTGATTTACCAGAAAAAACTGTTTAAACATGAATTTAACAACTTCTACTTAGGTGTTTTGTGTTGAGGGGGAATGACATGCAAATGTGAGTGAGGTCTGAATGACATAAAGAGAGTGAATCGAGCTGATGACTATTAAAGGCGAAGAGTGGAAATGAACTCAGTAATTATGTTTAAACGACAAACCCTTTGTGAAAACGAAAACCTTATGTTTTTGGGGTTGCTGAAGGGTTTCTTCCTCACATCATGGTCACGGAGGGAGGAGGTGAGGCTGAGACACTTGTGAGAAAACTTGTGGATTTTTTCTTTCCCACAAGGCTAATTGAAAGCATGAATGAAACAAACTAAACCATAACTAATTTGTTCTGCACTACTGTAACTGCAACTATTCAAGCAAATGAACAAGAAACAAGAAGTTTCTTGAGTACATGAACAGGAAATCCATAAATCTGTGCTGAACCATTGTAATCAAAATGCATCTATTTAACCAAATGAACAATCAAACCATGCATCTATGCTACTGCTGCAATGGAAATGAACTGCTTAAGTAAATGAATGGAAAACATCAATTTAAGCTAGGATAACAATACAATAAAGAGGATATTTGGCTGCTAGGGTTGGGCCCTAGCCGAAGAGCTTCAGCCCTCTAAGTTAACTCATTGTTGGCTCAAATGAAAACTCATCTTCATTATAAAAGAATTGCATTACACTGAACTGTTACAAAGCAGAGTTCCAGTGTAAAAGTTCGAATCCTGACTAGCTGACTAAAAAAAACTGAGGTCGTCAGCCTCTCTATTTATACATCTGAAGTCTCAATGGCTTCCCTCAAAATTAGGGAGGTACAACTCCCAACTTAATGGTAACTTTTTCTTTCATTTTCACTAGCTCGACTGCCTTCTAGTACGGAGTTTTCTTGTACTTCCACTTGTTTGGTTGTCTTGTCGTACTACTAATTTGGTTGTTTTTACTTTTAGCTGATGGAGGGATATTCAAATGGATGGGCAGTAAATGAGGAGGATTTACCTCCTGTAATTCCAATCCCTTTCCCATCTGAGTTTTTACCAAGGTCTTTTACAATAGTTCCTTTCCTTTACCTTTTATCCCTGCATTTCCTGTGTGTTTATCCTTTATTCATGCATTACAAGCACATTAGACCATGAAACAAAATATCCAACTCTATCTCATCTCGTAAGAAAAATATAATCAAAGTATGCAATAAGTTGTGAGAATTGTTGGTTTGACTAAGCTAGGAGGTGAATTTAGGACAATTAAGACCCATATAATTACTCAATGATGAGACTCACCAATCTACACTGAAATAAATGGATCTAATGCAAGTAAATGCATCTAATGCAAGTAACAAAATAGGATTATAAACCAACATCTACACTAAAATCAATGAATTTAGTGCAAGAAATAAAATATTATTAGAAATCATTTATATTGAGATTAGTGCATCTAACGAAAACAATCAAATATTATTAGCAACCAACATCTACATTGAAATCAATGCATCTAGTGCAAGCAATCAAATAGCAATAGAAACCACCATGTACACTAAAATCAATGCATTTAGTGCAAGAAATCAAATAAGATTAGAAATCATTTATAGTGAAGTCAATGCATCTAGGGCAAGCAATCAAACAGGATTAGAAATCATCTATAGTGAAATCAATGCATCTAGGGCAAGCAATCAAATATCACTAGAAATCAACATCTACACTAAAATCAGTTCATCTAGTGCAAGAAATCAAATAGGATAAGAAATCACCATCTACAACTAAAATCACTAAAATCACTTTTCATGTATATCTCTATCTCCCTGTGTCTCTGCACATCGCCCCAAAAACATACAATATCTTTCTCCAATCTATTTATCTATCCCTCCCTCCTCCTCTCCCTCTCTCTCTCTTTTCCCCTCCTCTCCCTATCCCCGACTTTTACCTCTCTTTCCTCCTATTGTCTTCTCTCCCTCTCTCTCCATCTTCCTTATCACTCCCCCTCTCTTTCTCTCCACATTTCTCTCTCTATTTCTTTCTTCTTACCTTCTTCTCTCTCCCCCTCCAACTCCATCTCCATTTCCCTTCGTCTCTCCACTCTCCCACATCCTCTCTCTCGCACTCTCTCCCACCTCTCTCTCTCTCTCTCTCTCTCTCTCTCAAAATCTCTTACTATATCTCTCCCTCTCTAGTCTCTCCTCTCTCCCCCATTCTCTACATCTCTCCTTCTCTACCACTTTACCTCACCCCCAAACATACACACACTTTCTCTCTGTCTCTCCCTTGTCACTCGATCCCTATCTCCACTTCTCACTCTCTATGTATTTCTTTTTCCCTCCCTCTCTCCCCCTAAAACTCCATCTCTCTATCCCTCACTCTCTTCTCCTCTCCCTCAAGCATGCTCTCTCCTACTTCGTCTCTCTCCCTTTCTCTCCTAACTCCCTCTCTCTTCCCCCATCTCTCTCTCTCTCTGTTGCCTCCAAACTTATCTCTTCCCCCATCACTCTCCTCCTCTCTCTCAACTATTGTCTCTCATTCTTCCTCTCTCTCCCTTTATCTTCTATCTCCCTCTCTCTTCCCCAATCACTCCTTCTCTCTCATTCTCTCTCTCTCTCTCTGCCTTCCAATCCTCTCTTCCCCCATCTCTCTCTCTCTCTCTCTCTCTCTCTCTCTTTGCACTCCAATCCTCTTTCTTCCCCAATCACACACTCTCTCGCTCTCCAACTATGTGACTATATCCCTCCCTCTCTCCTCTCTCCTCTTCCCCCATCTCTATATCTTTCCTTATTTGTCTCTTTATCTCACCCCTAAACATACACTCTCTGTGTCCATCTCTCCCTTGTCTCTCTCTCCCCTTCTCCACTTCTCACTCTCTATGTCTTTCTTCTCTCCTCCCTCTCTACCCCTCCAACTCCATCTCTCTATCCCTCCCTCGCTCCCCCTCTCTCACAATTCCTATGTCTCATCCTTCATCTCTCTCCCTTTCTCTCCTACCTTCCTCTCCCTTTCCCCGTCTCTCTCCGTCCCCCTCTCCTCCAATCCTCTCACTATCTCCCTTCCTCTATCATTCTCTGCCTCCCCCCACCATCTTTGTCTCTCCCTCTCCCTCCCCTCCAATCCTCTCACTGTCTCCCTCCCTCTCCCATTCTCTGCCTCCCCCCTCCATCTTTGTCTCTCCCTCTCTCTCTCTTACTCTTCTCTACCTCTTTCACTCCTCTTTCTCTCTCTCTTCATTCATCCTCTCCCATCTCGTTAAGTGTGTTTTCATCTCTCCCTTGTTACTCCCCCTATCTCTCCTCCTCTATCAATTGATATCATTGTTCTTCCCTCCGATACATATCTAGAGTTAATATATATCATGATATGTTAATATATTTTATACTATTACAAATTTAATATTGTATTAATAAAAAGTTATTAAATTTAAGAATATTAATATTATAATATATTAATATGAATATTAGATTTAATATTATTATTATTAATCTTTTAATATTAATATTAAGGTTAATAATATTTGTTTTGCATGGTATTAATAATAATTTGGCCCATAGGCTTCACCTAAAGAAAACCTCTTTTTTAAGTGTTACTAAGTATAAAGAGGTTTACTAAGTAAATATAAAAATAGGTTTTATTTATTTATCATACCTCTCCCTTATTCATATTTATATTCATTTATCATATCTCTTTTATTTACCATAGTGTTTGGCCCATAAGATTGGTATATAATTAAATATTGATTTCTAATCCTATTTGATATATTTTTATTTATTTACCATAGTTCTTTATACCTCTTTTATAAATATGGTATTTACCCCATGGTATTAATAATTATTTGTCCCGTGGTATTTGGCCCATAGACTTCCCCAAATAAAACTTTTTTTTTGAGTTTTCTTAAATATAAAGAGGTTTATGGAGTAAATATAAAAATTGATTTTATTTATTTACCATATCTCTCAACCAAATATAAAAAAAAAAACAAATGTTTATTTTTTTCCAAGTGGAAAACAAAAATTGTTTTATTTTTCACCATGCTTATGATTTAATTAAATTATATTTTTTACCATGCCTCTTTTTGAGTGTTACATCTCTTACCTATTCTGCGATAAAAATATAATTTCATTTTTTACTTATTTATTATAATGGGGAATAATTTGTTATTTTATTTATTTATTTACTTATTATTATATATTATTAAGGTTTAATTAAAAGAAATTTATTTGTTTTTTAAAACTTAAAATATAAAATTAAATTAAAATATTATAAAGAAGGTAATTAATTTTAATTTAGAAAGTTAAAAGTGTTTTATTATTTTGATAGGTGTGAAAAAAAAATAACATTATCAAAATAAAAACAAATTGTTATTAGTTTGGAAATGAAACATGGTATTGAACTATGTCAAAATAAAAAAAAATAATGTCTGTAAAATAAAAACAAATTTTTATGACATTGAAAGTGAAGCATGGTATTGAAATTTATAACATTATATAGTTTTATGTCGTCAAAATTATAATGAATATTGTTTTCTTCTGGTATAGATTTTGAGTAAAAAAATTGAAATTTTAAAGGAATTGGACTCAATACTTACTTATTTCATAGTCCCATTTACATAATATTTTTCTTTTTCAATAAGAAATGAGATATATAGATGACCAAGAATTAAAAATATCACATATGTTTCATTTTTGTCAAAAATGAAAGAATAACATCAAAGTAGAAATATAATGTTGATAATTATATTTATTTTTATTTCATCTTTTCCTTTCCAATTTATTATGATTTTAAATATTTTTTACTTTAACAAATGTCTAAATAATTTATAGTCATAAAGTACTTATAAGTGTGTGATATTCCATATTTATAATATCCACCCATGTTCTCTACAAATATCCGTTCAGATATCTATTCTATAATAACATTGATAGTTTTGAAACAACAAACTATTGAATTATTTTGACTACGACGAGATATCTATCATTCAACGCTTGAATAACACAATGCATTAAGAGTTCTCATTGAAATTAGCCTTATAAATGAAATCATTGTGTTACATTTGTTCTCTATTTCCTAGATTTCTAAACGGTTCTTCATATCCAATTACAGCTCCTCATATTCTTTCCAAACTAACATTTACCACGATATTCACAATTTATGATAATGCTAGGGATTAAGTATTTAGCATTAGTCTCTTTACCTGAAATTACAATTTGAAAGTAAAATAATTTTTTATTTTTTAAATGTATCCTTTTAAGGCATTTAAATGTGTCCTTTTAAAGCATTTGGTTTACGATTTCTGAAACAATGTATAATTTAAATGCTCTTGTCCTCTACATCAATCGAATGGCATTTAACTATTTCTCCTAAATCTCTTTTAAATTTTTAAACCTCACAATCTCCCTAATAACCAATTTATTTTTATTTACTGTGGAATCTTCTAGAATGGGTTTTTTTGTGTGATCTTCAAGAAATAGCTCTTTAGTATAAACACTCATTTCTCCATATCCCCATTGATTTCAAAATCCAATGTGGAATGTGATTGTAGTCATCCTCCTTAAAATGTTTGAATCCAAAGATTTGAGTTCACTTTAATACTCCTAACAAGTTATCTATATTTTTTTAGATCTTAAAATAGATTTCCCTTATTTTAATGTGTAAATTAATTTATTTACCATTGTGAAAAATATTTTTCCATGCTAATGTTTTTCAACAATTCTCCAACGTGCTACTTTGGGAAACTCAATACATGCCCTAAGTTTTGAAGTACTTCAATAGCCAAGTAGTAGTCAAGATTTTGTTTTTTCTCTATAAATATAAGAAATCCTTTATTACTCTTTCTTAGGGAAAAATTATATTACGTAAAACATAATATATACAATAGTTTCTCCAATATTCTCTTCTATATTCTTGAAAATATAATTACATCATGAAAATTAACATTCTTGAAATTGCGCATCAAAATATACTTAAATAACTTTTAATGTACATTTTTTTTCATTTCTCCATTCAAGAAAAAGTTTTTTCAAATCAACATGATAAAACTTCCACCTATTATATACAACGAAACACAATAATGTAGGAATGATAGTCCAATTTCTTTGGGGATGAGCCTTCTATTGGAGATCAGAAGCACAACAACTAATTTAACATATACACAGCCATCAAATCATGCACAGGAAACACAGGAATTAACGTGGTTCACCCAACCAATCTGGGCTACGTCCACCAAACATAGGCATCGAGAATTCTTTATTAATCAAACAGGAGATTACATAAATCAAATCCTCACAAACTCTCACACTACTCTCAAATCATCCGTATGGATACCTGTTTATAGCAAGGAGAATCTAACTGCCTCATAAATCCTCTCACATCAAATTGAGGATGCATTAACTCTCTCCCAACAACCTGGAGTTAATCTAGCAAAAAAATTTCTATTGTTGTCACCTACTGAGATTTTTGCCTATTTTATTCAAAACAAAAAATCTCAACAATCTCCACCTTGACAACAATTAGCATGATGCCCTGTTGTTATTATTTTATCTTTTCTGCAAGCCAAGAGAAACCAAACACCAGTGTAGCTTCTCTAACAAAACTGGTTTCGTGAACATGTCTTCACAATTCTCCTTTGTATGCACCTTTTCAAGAGAGACTCCCCATTCAGTGATAACCTGTCTTACAAAATGGTACTTGATCGATATATGCTTTGATTTACTATGATAGGCTGGATTCTTAGCCAAATGTATTGCACTTTGACTATCACAAAATAGCTTGATGGTGTCCTGCAACCTACAAAATTCACCAAACAAACCTTTCAACCAAATCGCTTCTTTGAAAGCATGAGAAGCAGCAATGTATTCTGCTTCAGTAGTGGATAAAGCAACAATGTTCTGTAGCTTTGACATCCAGTTGATAGCTCCACCTGCAAGAGTAAAGACATACCCTGAAGTTGACCTTCCCTTATCCAAATCACCTGCAAAATCGGAATCACATATCCGCAAAGCAATTCACTACTCTTTTGTAAGTGATACAATACACTTGTGCTCTCAAATACCGCAGCACCCATTTCACTGCTAACAGTGTTCTTATCCTAGGATTTGCCATAATTACCTAACTGACAACCCAACTGCATGTGAAATATCTGGCAAGTAACAAACATCCGCATACATTAAACACCCTACTACATTGGCATATCGGAATTCCGAGACATATAATCCTTTTTTCATCTTGTATAGGGACATAACTCAAAGAAGCTAAAAAAATGGGAACTAAAGGACTGACACATGCTCATTTCCATACCAAATCTCAAAGTATTTTCTCATATACTTTTGTTGTGATAGCCATAGCTTACCATTGCTCCTATCTCTGAAAATCTCCATGCCCAAAATCTGTCTTGCTGCTCCTAGATCTTTCATATCAAATGCCCTTGCCATCTGAGCCTTCAACCTGTTGATTTCTTCTATGATTTTGCTTGCTAAAAGCATATCATCAACATACAATACTAAGATAATGAATATGTCATTTTTTAATTGTTTAAAATAAACACAATGATCATATTCACTTCTAACATATTTCTGACTCAACATGAAAGAATCAAAATTCTTATACCACTGCCTAGGCAACTGCTTCAGGCCATATAATGACTTCTTGAGCCTACAAACAAAATTCTCATTGCGATGTTGAACAAAACCTTCCGGTTGCTCCATATATATTTCCTCATCTAAGCCTCCATGTAGAAATGCAGTCTAAACATCTAATTGCTACAACTCTAAATCAAGCAAAGCCACTAATGCTAACACAATTCTAATTGAAACAATTTTAACCACTGGTGAAAAAATCTCATGAAAGTCAATACCGGCTTTCTGAGAAAACCCTTTTGCAACCATCCGCGTTTTGTACCTGTCTTCCGTATCATTGACACACCGTTTCAGCTTGAAAACCCATTTACACCCCACAATTTTCCTGTCTTTCGGAAGCTCAACCAGATCCCATGTGCCGTTCTTACCCAAGCCCATCATTTCGTCCTTCATGGCTGCTTTCCACTTATCACTTTTCGAACCTTTTATTGCTTCCTGATAGCACAGAGGTTCATTGTTATTAGCAATAAATGCAACTGAAGTAACATAATCATCATACCTTCTCGATGGCCGTTTGATTCTTTTCGACCTCCTTAAGGATGTTTCTGGTGCTTCCTCGATTGGCTGACTACCATCTGTAGGAACTTCTGGATGATCAGTATCTGAGACCTGTTCATGATCTAAACCTGAACCCTGTTCATGTTCCGATTCTGAAACCTGTTCATGACTAGTATCTGAACTATGGTCATCATGACTATCATTAGAAATGCTATCAAACTGAATGTGCTGAATGTTAGATACATCATCCTGTTTCAATCTACTATCTACATCTAACTGTACAAGAGAGGATTCATTAAACTTTACATCTCTGTTGATGATGATTTTTTGGGTAGTAGGATCCCACAATGTATATCCCTTTGTTCCAACACCATACCCAACAAAGATATACTTTTTAGACTTTGGATCTAATTGAGTTCACTGATGTTTAGGCACTAGAGCATATGCATCACAACCAAACACTCTGAGTTTAGAATAGTCACAAGGGTGTCCTTTCCATACCTCTTGTGGAATCTTGCAGTCTATGGCCGTCGATGGAGATTGGTTTATCACATAACAAGTTGTTGCCACCGCTTCCGTCCACAACTCCTTTTGCAACCCGGCGTTACTCAACGTACTCCTTGCTCTCTCTAGAAGAGTCCTGTTCATGCGTTCAACAACTCCATTTTGCTGAGGAGTATAAATCGTGGTCTTATGTCTCTCGATCCCTGCATCCTTGCAATAACTGTCAAACTCCTTGGAAGTAAACTCACCACCATTGTCAGTTCTTAAACATTTTATTGTTCTACCAGTGTTGTTTTCTACCAATGCTCTAAACTGCTTGAAAACTGAAAAAACATCAGACTTTCTTTTCAACATGTAGACCCACACCTTCCTAGAAAAGTCATCAATAAATGATACAAAATAAGACGAACCACCATATGAGGTTGTAGGGGCTGGTCCCCAAACATCTGAATCGATATAATCAAGTATTCCTTTACTAGTATGTTTTCTTGTTTTAAACTTTTGTTTACTTTGTTTTCCAAATAGACAATGCTTACAGAAATCTAACTTTCCAGACTTCAGATTTGGAAGTAACTTGCGATCAGCCAAAATTTTCAACCCTCTTTCACTCATATGCCCCAATATTTGATGCCATAACTAAATGGAACTACTGTCATGTTCAGACACAGTAGACACAAAATCTGACCCTGTACCTCCTTCTAACTGAAATAGATTTCCTACTTTCTTAGCTTTCATAACTAGTAAAATGCCTTTGTAAATTTTCATTACTCCGCCTTGAATTACAGTTTTATATCCATTTGAATCAAATGCTCCTAATGAAATCAAATTTTTTCTTAAATATGGTACATGTCTCACATCAGTTAATATTCTAGTTGTCCCATCAAACATTTGTAGTTGTATGCTCCCAATCCCCACAATATTACATGTTAAATCATTACCCATGTACACAACTCCATCATTAATTGATTTATATGTATTAAATCATTCTTTATGGATACACATGTGGTTTGATGCACCGAAATCTAACAACCAATGTTGATCATGGTTTGACACATTAACTGATAATACTTCATCACTCATACCTGAACCAGATGCCGAACCTGTATCTGTCGTATTTGCTTCCTTCTTCTCTGTCGAAGAATATGATTTTGAAGTTTGCTGCTGTCGCTTCTAGCAGTCCTTCTTTAAATGCCCTGATTTGCCACAAAACCAACGCTTTAGCTTACTCTTCTTCCCTTTCGACTTTGAACGTGAGTCGCTCGGCTTCATGGGGCGTCTTTCTTTCGAATGACCTCTAACCATCACAACTTCTGATGTAGAGGTTTCGGAATGTGATCTCCTCCTTGTTTCTTCCGATAATAAGGATGCAACTACATCATCAAACTCAATTGTTTCTGATGAACTAAGACTTATAGAAGTAACAAAATGATCCCATGACTCGGGCAACGAGCACAATAAAGTAATAGCTTTATTCTCGGATTGAATTTTTACTTCTATACTTTGTAATTGCACAAGAACAGTATTAAAAGCATTTAAATGATCAGCAATCGATGTACCTTCCTTCATTCGCAAACTGTACAACTGTCACTTCAGGAGAATCCTATTGGTTAACGATTTGGTCATGTACAGTTTCTCTAGTTTCGTCCATAAACCAGCAGCTGTTGTCTCCGACACGATATTAAACAGGACATCATGAGCTAGACACAGTTGAATAGCACTTATCGCTCTTTCATCCATCTTGGCCCACTCATTATCTGTGATGTTGTAAGGCTGTTTGGATTTGCCCAACAACGCCTTTGCCACAACATGTTGGACAAGCAAATCATACATCTTCACCTTCCAGATTTCAAAATTATTTTTGCCATTAAACTTCTCAATTTCAAACCGGGCACTCTGAGTTTTCACCATCTTATATAAACCAAAAAACACAATAATCTGCAAAATCCAACTTTTAAATACCAGCAATAAAAAAAACTGCCCATGCCTTATTGCCTTTGCTTTCAAAAAACAAACTTTTTTGTTGTGTGAATTGCAAATATTTAAAAAACCACCACCCAAATATTTAAAAAATAAAATAAAATTGCCTGCTTCTGGCCCAAATAAGCTACCAATTTACATAACACCTATGGACGCTATAAAGGTTCAGCACAAATAAGGCGTTGACTAACTGCGTGCATAGTGAATACACCAATTGTGCTCGCATATCTGCATATTAAATACTTTGGTTGAGTAACTGTGCGCATAAAGCTAGAATGCGTGATTTTTAATTCCACACGACTTTCTTTTCGTTCGTCCGTCTGCTAATTTCTTTTAACAGAAATTAAATTCCACGAGCATTCTTCCTTTTGTCCACTGAAAAGATCTATGTGGAATCTGGATCATCCGCTCCCTTACACAGAAGGTACACAGGCACAACGAAAATAAAAGACAAAAAACATTCACAAATAACACAGTCATCTATATGGACTCTCCGCCTGAATCAAAAAACAAAATTACAATGATTCCAACAATACTTCTCAGCAGCAATGAATTGGACTCCCACGCAGCATTCAAATACCATACACAGCACTCCAGGCAGCAATGAATTGGACGGCCACGCACCATTCATTAAACACGCACCAGCAAGTCGATCCACGCAGCAAATGGATTATCCACACCAACCAGCAGTCACTAACACGCAGTGTATATATATTTGCTCTCCACGCACAGCAGTCCCAAACAATTCAAAATCCTGCGGTGTGTCCTACGCACAACACTTCCAAACATATGTTAACGCACAACACTTCCAAACATATGTTAACGTTGCACATCAACCAATACGTATGCTGCCTCCACGCTGATGGAAAAAACCAATCTCCACGCAGGCTCGAAACAACAGTGGACAACAATTCAACAATTGCTCATATACGCAGGTCCAGCAATCATATATACGCAGGTAGGCGATTGCCCCCAACCACGCAACAATCATGCGCTCCTTCACGCATCAGCACTCCAACAATGCTCTGATACCACTTGTTGGAGCTATGATTCTCACCAAATTAAAAACAAATACTCAACAAATAAATCATGCACATAAGACACAACAATTAACGTGGTTCACCCAACCAATCTGGGCTACGTCCACCAAACATAGGCATCGACAATCTTTATTAATCAAACAGGAGATTACATAATTAATCAAATCCTCACAAACTCTCACACCAAAAACAATCCGTATGGATACCTGTTTTATAGCTAGGAGAATCTAACTGCCTCATAAATCCTCTCACATCAAATTTAGGATGCATTAACTCCCTCCCAACAACGTGGAGCTAATCTAGCAACAAATTCCTATTGTTGTCATCTACTGATATTTTTGCCTATTTTATTAAAGCAGAAAATCTCAACAATAATAAGAATCAATTTTAATGATGAGATAAAACTCCAAAGTCATTATAGTAATAGAATAATTAACTATAATAGTAAAAATGTAATTTACAGCAAACACACAAAATTATATTATGTAGCTAATTAAGCATCATCCTACAATTATTGAGTGAGCTAAATTTTCACCACATATTTATAAAAAGAGTAACTTTTCAACTCTTTTACGTCCTCCATAGTGATGGTTCTAGTTCAATGCCTATCAATAGATGTTCTGCACTCGGTGGAGTTGGAATATTGTTGGCGTGGACCTTAAAATTGGTTACTTAGTCCGAGACAATTCTGGGATCGAGACATTTTCCCAGTGATCACTCTGAAAGGTACAAAAAAGCTTCGATATATGGCAAAGTCTAGATATAAGCTAAGTTTGGGGCCAGACCCACGGAAACAACTTATAGAATGTCAATGCTTCTAGATTTGTTCCACACTCTGCATTCTGTCAATGGGCATAATTTTTCCATGTGAGGGGGATCTCCAGTGCTCCACTTTAGTGAAAAGTATTTCCCCTTCCAAATACCATCTTCAATTTAGGTGTGGTCTTGCATGATCCCTCGTGACCTCCACTATCAATGAAATTCAATTCATTGCTCGTCTAATTTGCACTCAATTGCTATGATGTGAGGTTTGGCCCATAAACTGAACGTTGTTTCAATTCCCGACAAGGTATTTCAATGTTATTGGAACGTATATCCTTGTAGTCATTACTACTGATAATGGAGTTATCAATGTTTTACTGATACAATATGGTATGCTAAAGAATTTTGCTGAAAATGGGCTTATCAGTAATTTCATTGTGCTTGACAAGCCAACTATTAGCGCCAAAGACAAAATTTGAATTTAAAAGATGATGTCTATATTAAGCATGTCAGGTCGGCGATATCATTGAAATGTGTCTATATTTTTTGAAGGGATGAATAATACTGGGTAATGATTTTTCTCCACTGCTATGAGTGAATGTCATTAAAATGATTTCACTGTATGATACAAACTCCATTTGAAATCCTAAATCTCCGTAATCATTCACTCATCCAAATGTAATATTCCATCTACATGTCAAGTTGTTTTACCATGTCTAGTTAGTAGATTATTTTTTTGTTAGTTTGAAGTTTGTCACACTTGGCATTGATAACTGTTTTACACACAGGGATTCAAGATCGAATTCAGGGAAGACCACATAGTGTGATGGGGAAATGAGGTAAAGAAAATTAGTCTAAGTCCAAAGCACCAAATTTTCTGGATATATACCATGAAATCCAACAACACTTTTAGCAAGCCTTTTCCCTTTCCTGCCCATAGGCTTAAAATGAAACCTATCTAACTCTCGAACTAATTCCTAGCTAGCTAACCCTATTTTATGCCTTTGAGGCTTACATTTATACAAAAGGATTCTATAACTAATTCCCGGTTTAGATCCATAACTTTCTCAACAAAATCCTAGAATCTTTTCTTTATCTCTAAGGATCCTCTCTAATCCACAAAATCATCAACTAATTCCTAATCTAATATTTACAATTGATTTCCAAATCTCTCAATCCCTATGGAACCTTAACTAGCCTAAATCTATCATGTTCTCCAACATTCGAGAGCATTTAACAAATATGCCTCAAAATACTTAATTAAATCCTATTCTAGATAGCTTGCATTAAAATTACTCAAAACCTTAATAATTACATTAATTTAATACTCAGGAAACCAACTTTCTTGAAAACACAAGACCCCCTATGTCTACTAAAATACAATGATAATTCTGAGCCAAATGCTCCTGCATCACAATATTTGTGCTTCTGTTTTGTCTTTGGTTTCCTTTTGTGCAATTTGCCCTTTTTTCCTGTGTTGTTGTGTGTGTTTTAGATTTTAGGATGAATATGTCTCATGCCATCAATGTTTATACATTTATTTAGGTTAATTCACTAGATTATAATTTGCTTTTAATTTGGTTTTGGTTAGCAATGCATAGTATCATTCAACAACAAGAAGAGATGGTAGAAATATTGTAGTTCCAGTTTCTGTCTCCCTCCTTTAAGTCTAGATGAATATGGTGGAAAAGATTGCTTCTCTATTGTAAATGGTCTATGTTTTATTGTTGCATAAACAAATTCATACATTAATGTATCCTTATTTAATATTTTAGAATGAAGAATTTTATCGGTGTGTGTTAAAATCTTGCAGCAAATGGGAAGTCATAGAATGATTATTAACCTACCTATTACCACATCAATTACCACCAAATAATGCAAGATGTTCATCTAAAAATAATTCTTTGGAACTTGGAAAATAAACCACCATCACCTTAATTTATCTTCCCACTCATATGGATGGTCTAAGATCACTACGTGGGATTCCCTGTAAAAGATTTCCCTTCTATGACCTATTTGTCCCAACAACAAAAGGGATTGTTGGTCCAGCTCTTACAATTGGGTATAATATGATGATGATTTCTTCTAGTCAAGCTGAAAATAAATATGAGCACTAGAACAGGAAGCAATCTAATTGAGAATAGACCTATATTCATGGCCTACACATTATCTGTAATCATGTTGTTACAAAGTCTTGCTTTAGGCGAATTAGAACCATCTCACTTAACTTGTATTTCTAGTCAACAACATCATTTCTCTTCTCGATATTTTGCTAAAGTATGTCAATTGTGTGATTTCCTCATGTTCTTCATTCCTTTGAGTTCCTTCATGCTCTCGTTGTATGTCATAAGCTATTGGTTTGATATATATAAACTTATATGGCAACTTCATTGTTTTGTTTTCTAGAGTCTCCTTGCAAATACGTGGGAGTAAGAATGTCAAGTTAGTTGCACGTTCTATTCCACTTTGCTACTGCTTCTGTTCATTGCAAATACAACTTCCCTATCCTATTCCAAATTCCCCAATCTTGCAAAAACAAGACAAGTTCATTTAGCTAGCCAATTTCAGCCAAAAAATTCATGAAATAACAATATAAACATGTATGAAATAATTGATGGTGATAGTTACAAACCAAAAAGACAATGTGACAATGATGCGACTATTGATGATGTCTTGAACAACAAAAACCTTTTTAGACTCGAAGCATTTTCATACAATCCAGATGATTGTCTTTTCAATGCAATTGAAGTCCTTTTGCATTTTTGATATCCGTCCACTAAATTGTGAAATGGCACGATAGACCACTTCTTGATGTGCCTTGAACAAGGTCACACAAAAGCATTGGAATCATTCAATTACGAGTTAGCACTTGGTATCCTGTATCAACTTCATGGAATTTGTGATGTGAAGCATACTTGCAAAGAATGCATCTCCCGACTTCAAATGGTCTCCTTGAGAATGAACAAGGACTATGGGGAGACACATTTTGCATATGTTGGCTAGCGAAATGGTTGAATTTATCAATAGGAATCTAGTCATTAACAAAAAACAAAAGGTATTTGCTATTCAATTCAAACAAAATGACAAATCCATTGTATATATTGTTCCATGATGAGAACACTTTTAATGGGAACTATGAACCATTTTTGTAGAAAAAATATCTCAATCAATTGTAATATGCAATGAATACCTTTCTCCTCCCTGCAAAGATCTACAAACCTATTGGGAAATAATGAATGATAAAATGCAAGGCCATAGATTACATAAAGCAACAAACACTATATCCATTTGTGGAGATAGCATGTTTTTTGCATTTTGTCATTTGATTTCACCTAAATTTTATGTAGAAACCTTAAGACTTTAAATTGTGCAGTCATTCTACAATTCGATCATCTGCAATGCAAACACTGCATTGCATTGTCTACAAAAATATCTACTAAAAGATGTCTTAAAAACTCAAAAAAAAGTTGCAAGTTGGCAAACATACCTTATCAATATGGAAATTCCTTTTGAAAAGAGGTGGAATATAAGGCGGGCCATTTCATTTGCAATGGGAAGTGATATGATTCATTGTAAACATACAAGAATGGTCCTCTATAACTAGGAGCATTATTAATTACTACCAATGAAACAACTTTTCAAGTCAAACATACAATATAGTGTCATTTGAAATAGATTTATTTCACACCCATTACACACCCTTTTCAATAGATGCACACAACAATAGAAGCAATGTACATTATCTAATTCTTCCAAAAGAAACGACGTCATTTCACACACAACATGGACCTATGTCAAAAAATGGACATGTGCATGAAGTAAAATTGCAATATGGAATTACACCAATGACAAAAGATAGAAATAATAGGGTCAATGTACGTAGATTAAAACAACTAGCACAATGACATACAAAAAAATATAAGACTTTATGCAAACAAAAATCACAGAATAAACATAATTGCTTATCCAAGAAAAACCCTATAACTATTGACCTAGCCAACATAGAGGACACACCTGAGCAAAAATGTCAAATATGTAAACAATTGTAGTTTCACAAGAATATGGATAAGATTGGAAAATTCTTCGAACAAATATTTGTAAATTTATCTAAGAACCATAGAAATATGCCCAACAAAGTAATATGCAAGGTTTGCAACAGAACACTTCAAAATGGAAAATTTCCACAATTTGTTGTACCTGAGAACACTAGGCGAAACAAACCATTGCCAGTTGTAGCCACACTCTCATAACTTGAAGAACGTCTTGTAGCATTAAGAATTGCATTTGCACAAATATGACAATGGGGCCACAAACAATCACAAATGGGTTTAACAGGATCGATCACCAATGTTCCTGTCCAAACAAACATTGTTCAAACTGCACTGCCACGATCTATGGAAAACAAAACAACAGTTGTTGTTGTACTGAAAAGACGATTGGAATATAAAAATGCATTTGAAATAGGAAAAGTCTGTGTGCATACTATCATTACAACATTGAAGGAACTAAGTTTTCGACAGCTTTATATGAAAACATAGACATAAATAAAAATTGGGATAACATCCTACAATCAACTACCTCAAACAATCTAATTGAAAATAGTGACATTGAAGACAAAGATCAAACACCTAGCGATTCAGAAAATGAAATGCCAATTGAAACATTAGTGCACAGATACATA
The DNA here is from genome assembly GCA_000404065.3 of Pinus taeda. Lineage (NCBI taxonomy): Eukaryota > Viridiplantae > Streptophyta > Pinopsida > Pinales > Pinaceae > Pinus > Pinus taeda. Next base: position 81,894 of record APFE030999682.1, read on the forward strand.
GAATCCCAATGCTTCCATCATTTAGAAGATAAGTTGATAGAAATTGCTCGAGCTGAAGTCCAGCATCACCTTGGAATTTTCAGAGACAAATATGCAAAAGAAATGAATTTTCCAACCCTCTTTTTTGGAGACCATGTGATGGTGACATCATAGAAAGATTTGGCTACCAAACAATTGCACAATGGGAGTTAATGCACCATAGTGGTGAATTCTCTTACCATACAACAAATTTGTTTTTTAAAACATTGTGAATAATAATTGAAAAAGTCCTTGCACACATTTCAATAAGAATCGGAAAAGAGAAATTAAAAGGAAGAAATTTACTAGCAAAATACATTAAATATAAACCAAACTTGGACAATATTCTCAAAAGTGACATTGGTTACATTTATTTTAAGCATATAAGAATTTCTCTTGATTACCTACAACAAATGAAGAAAAATATATTTTCCATGATACATCAACAAGGCCCTCCAACATTCTTCATCACATTTACAAGTGCTGAACATTGATGGGCTCCATTGGTCAATACATTGACCAAATTACATAGCAAGAGGAAAAGAAGAAAACATATTGAAACAATAGAAGACTATAACATCAACTATATCATAAGAAAGAATCCAGTAACTTGTACTCGTTATTTTAAGCATAGAATTAATGCCTGAAAAAAATGATATCTAAAGAAAAAACATTCTTCAGAGAGATATTTGATTACTACTTTGTAACTGAATTTGAAAATATACAAAGTGAACACGAACATGGATTGTTATGGGTAAAAAATGCACCAATATATGGAGTCAATAGTAATTCTAACATTCAAAACTTCATTGACAATTATTTGACTTGTAGCATAGATCACTTTGATCCAGAGCTTGCAAAAATACATGAACACCACCACACAAGAAGTTGCAAAAAGAGGAAAAACTTACATTTTAGATACAACTTCCCAATGCCACCGATGAAAAGCACAAAATTTCTTGAACCAATTGCATTGGTGGATGAGACATTAAATGAAAAAGAAAAATTCATATATAACATCTTCGAAAAGAAACAATATAATAACAACAACACATTTGACGAGGTTTTGGATGAATTTCATTTAACTGAAACTGATTACATCTTTTCAATACAAGGTACATTGAAGCAACCAATGATTTTATTGCAACGAAAACCCTCTCACACTTGGAATAATAGATTTTCCACAAATACGCCAACTCTATGGAATGCAAACACTGATGCCCAATTTGTCCTTAATGCATATGCAGCTGCATCATATTGCACTTTATACATGAAAAATGTTGACAAATCAATGAAAAATGCATTTAAAAGGATAAGAAGAGAACATGATAAGAGAAAGCTAAGTGCTATTGAAATGATACACTCATTAGGCAATGCTTTGCTTCATCGCCAACAGATCTCAGCGCAACAACTAGTCCATGTGACACTTTCTCTTCCATTTGAATCATAGTTCACGAGAATGCATATTCATAAACACAACGCCAGTGGACAAACATACATTTATCCACAAACCATCGTTCTTGCTAAAACATGAAGATGACAACTCCGAAAATGTCATGTGTAGCTCCATTATTGATTATTATATCAATCGAACTAATGCTATTAAACATATATGCCTTGTTGAATTTGCTTCAATGTACAACAAAAATTGCAGACCCATTTTGAAAAGGAAAAAACCAAAAGTCATACGATTCGTGAAATACAAAAAACACACTGACTATGAAAACTATTGTAGAAAAAATCTTTTGCTATATGTGCCATTCGAAAAAAGTGAAAGTACATTAATATCAAACTTGCTATCATGGGAAGCAACTTATATGTTACATGACAACACAATAAAAACAAATGAGTCTAATTTCACTTATAATATAAACCCATTATCGGGTGACTTAGAAAATGCCATTCAAGACATCCAAAATAGCACCAAAGATGGCACTAATACAATGAAAAAGCAAAGAACCACTGAAAAAATATAGAGACAAATATGACTTGGAAATAGATTTACAACATTCCCATAACCATGAAATAAAATCCAACTAAATATCAAATTCTAGTTATTAGAGCATCCATTTCTTCTCACAAATGAAAAATATCGCAGATTAAGAAGAATGCTCGATAGAGAAGAGAAAACAATTACCAAATACATTGCAATGAAGAAGTGTATGGAGCTGGAACTAGCAAAACATTCACAACAAAATTTATCTTCCAAATGCTCATGCGACTTTATGGTGCACATCATTCAACTAACCCTTTGAAGCTAAAGGGTTTGATACTAGCATACACAGGCAAAGCTTCATATAATGCATGTGGTAGAACAGTCCACTCTCCACTACTTATGCCTTTTAACAAGTTTGCCCACACACCGCTTAACAATGAAACACTGGATGCACTCGGAAAACTTTACCAAGAATTGAAATTAGTTTTAATTTATGATGTTTCCCTACTTGGAAGTCAGTTCTTGTTTTGCATTGACGATTGATTGAGGAACATAAAACATGTCCAAACAAAATATTTCGGAAATGTTGATATCATTTTTTGTGGTGATCTCTATCAAGCACAACCTATACAGGACTCCTTGATATTCGAACTACCTATTCTCAACAAACACCCAGTCCCATACGACTTTTGGCAAGAAAATGTAAAGTTCTATGAATTTCATATTACAATGCATCAAACAGATGAGCAATTCATCTCAATATTGAATAGAATGTGAACAAACACTCAAACAGAATATGATTTGCAGTATTTGAATAGAAATTGTATTAGACATGCACTTATAGACCCCACTTTCCCCTATATTTTCTATAAAAGTAAAGATGTCACTTTGCACAACAATAAAATGTTGTTAGTTGTTTCGTGGAGACGAGATTTTTATCAACGCAATCGATCAAGAAGAATAAAACCATGGCGATTTAACTTCCCATTTACATACAACAACATTTCCTTCACAGATAGTTGTAAAATTAAACATGTTAATTGAGATATATGCTGGAAATTATGATTCACAAGATGGCCTTGTGAATGGATAAAATTGAACCATTAAAGACTATAAAAAAAAAATGAAATTGATATCATATGGATCAAATTCTTCGATGCAAACATAGGGCACTGCTAAGCAAAAAAATTGGCTCACTTTTATATTCAATGCAATTCCAAAGATTGGATCCCAATATTGTGAATAGAAAAACCAATAACAGTGCAAGCAAAAATAGGCTATATCAAAATATGAAAACAATTTCCTATTCAATTGGCATGTGCTCAAACAATCCATAGGTCACAAGCCCTTACTCTAGACAACCTTTCATTTGATCCTACTGGAATATGAACTCATGGATTAGTCAATACAGCCTTGTCCCGTGCTAGAAACATACAATCCTTGCTCCTATTAAAACCACTAAGGAAAGACAATTTCAAAGTTAGCAAAAAATAGCATCTCAAATGGACCCTCTATGGCAATTTGCAAAATGGGAACTAGATTACAATTATAATCTTTGCATAAACATTTATGCACATCAGTTTTCTCTCTAAACACTCGCAACCTAGAAACTTATATCAAAGATGTCCTCAATGACTATGATCTAATGGACATCGATATTCGGTGTTTACAGGAAACAAATTCGAAACAAGAAATATTGCAACAAAAGTTCAAAACGTTTAATTGCATATCAATCCATTATAAATATAGATTTCTCACATGTTTGAAACAAAATATAAATTTTTTTTAGCATATGCAATTTCAAGAAGAAAATGTAGAATTCATTAATGACAAATATCATTCTACATGGAACGCAAATTACTATTGTTAATATTTACACAACCCCCTATGCCACATTTCCCAATATAGTAGATATTCTTGAAAAAACATTTTGCAATATATCTATTAGTAAACCAATAATCATCATAAATGATTTCAATGTTAACATGCATGAACACAATGCTAGAAAAAAGACAATAAAAGACTATATGCATAGCCACAACCTTCATTTCCTACTAGATACAAATACATATGTGCACACATCACTCATTGATCATGTATGGTCTAACATAAGAAACAACTATAAGATTTACAATCTAGATACATATTGGTTAGATCGTGACACAATATGTGTCATAATGGACCATGTACATGCAGATGAATCACAAAACACATCGAACTCTTTCCATGTCTGCAATTAATATCATTTTCTTTCCTCTTTTATTGTCATTGAAACTTAACCATTCATTACTATTCCTTTGCAATTATCTATTGTATCCATATCCAAAGAAACTACTAATGCAATTTCCTTTTCTCTTGTATAGCTAAAATAGATGAAAGCTTGAATGACCTAAAATGTAGAAGGCAAGTATATACATATACTATTCTAAATATCAATTCACCAAATATATATATATATATATATATATATATATATATATATATATATATATATATATATATATATATATATATATATATATATATATATATATATATCTTTAGAATTGATTTTCATGTCCCCAATATCACTAGTTCCATTTTCCACTCATTATCATTTGCAATGAAACAAATACCTTGTAGCCTTGAACAATAAATCAACACAACATTGGAGCAAGAAAAACAACCAAAAAAATAAGAATCAAGGCAAGTGATGCCATGCTTATCACTTATTTGCACTTGTCACATTATAATCTACACATCAACATTGTTTTTTTGTAATTGACTCTAATTTTCTTCATATGTGCACAGTTCAAATGAACCATCGACAATTCCAATATCAATTGAATAATTGAACATCCAAAAAACTTGAAAATTATTCCATGGTGATTTAATGGTTGTCTTCAATGCATCTATTGACAAAGCACAAAAAACTCATCAAATATTGCGTGGAGATCTAACTCATCAGCGGGGATTGATGAAAGTCACATTGGTTGTTCTAATGAACTCATCAAAAAACATAATCAAAAGTTCTTGCCACGAAAAGGAATTGCAGTGACAAATTTCTAGATTCTACGAAAAACAAATTATGACCATGGTGACTATGATCGCATTTTGTTATTATAAAACACAAATATTGTAGAAAACATCAGCCCAATTTGTACATAATACAATTTTTTTCCAAATGCAACAATAAAAAAATTGGGAGAAAGCATAGCAACATTCCCAATAGAAACAATTGTAGCACTTGTAACAGAAACTCAAAATGTTGGCATGCAATATACATTGTAAATTAAAGATGGAAGTTCTCAAGATGATATGGCCTCGATAAGATGCTCTGCCTTACATTTTTCACCCGTAAGATTTATGAATCTTTATTTATTGTCTTTATGCAAAAGCATGATTTCTTCTTTTTTTCTTTTATGTCACAGTTGCAACTATTTGAAAACTTGCTTCCTATTTAGAATGAAATTGAACAAAGACTGCAAAATGGATAAATGCCAATTATACTCTTCAAAAACATAACAAAAATAAAATACCTCAAGGAAAAAACATTTTGTACAACACATGCCACATTGATCACAACTTTGAATACTGAAACAGAACAAGATCTCAGAAAACTAATTGACAGAGAAAACTAGGTAACTACATATACAATAATCTGTTTATTTTTAATTACACATTTACTTATTTTCCATTATACATTTACTCACTAGTTTTCTTTTCTAGCAGATGCAGGGAACAATGTTGATTGCAAATACATATTCCACACCATTTGAACCTGTGTGTGCACTTTGCAGTTGCCCAATCTCATCAACTGTAATGATAGAATACATGTCAAAATTTTGCACGAAATGCAAACAAAATACTCTGCTTCTCCTTCTGCATTGTATCAACTGCATTATAAGAACTCTTGATAACAACACATTATGATGTTGCCTTAGAAACAACCTAATTTTAAAGCTGTTGTTGCCAACATTAGCCCAAATGTCTTACCAAAAATATTTGCAAGAAAAAAAATAACAATTTATATGTTGCGCAATATCCAAGTTTGAGGTATCTTCACTCTAAATGGCGACAATGAGATTTTTGATACCGACCAAAACAATAAGCAAAAGAAAAACTCAACTAGAAAGTTTGTCTTGTCTCCCTAGGTAACAAATTCATTCTTTGAATTCTAGTCTTTATTCATATAACAAAATTCTTCAGTTTTTTTTTTATACAAGCATAATAAGAATTTTGTATTATCTCTCTCATTGCAAGGTTGGCCATTGTTCAAAAAGAAGACTCCGTGGTATCATAGAACTTAAGAGCCCAATCTTAAAAGGAAAATGAGCATGATAGTGAACAATTTGAACTTTTTTTGTTCCAAATTTGATAAAACAATAGAAATGCTTTTACTGACACTCTTTCAATCAAAAAGATTTACCTTTTTTTGACACTGATATTACTGCAACAACATTTATAACTTCTTCGTCACATATATGTTTTTAAATTTTCTAGTTTCAATTTGGTGTCAATAAATAATAGTTATCTGCATTTTCTCATTTTCTGTTATGTTCTATAAACTAAAAAAAAATTAACACGCTGCCTATACTCTTATTTTCATTTTTAATGCTGCTATTGAGCTAGAGCTTACTGCTTCTACACTTTTACCCCTTGCTCTGTTTCATTTGTTTCCACAAATGCTTGTTATATTTTTCATGCATTTTTTGAAATCTAGTAATGTTATATGGAAGACAAATAAATTAGATAGATATGCATGATGTTACATTTGATGACTTGTTTATGAAATCAAGAAAATCATGAAAATTGTCAGTACCAAGCTAGATTTGTATAGAATGGAAAGTTTCATTTCTAGAATTTAGTCTTATGGTTCTTTGTCATTGCTCAGCCTGTGATGAAATAGAGGTCCTCTAATTGGCTTTGGTTAATTCCGTAGATAACAGATACCATGGAAGTTTACTTATAGTTTTTTGACAATTCATTCTTGTATTTTGTAGCGCAAAATAAAATTTCATGGAGGTCTGAAGAAATGTAGTGCTTTTTCAATTTTTGGGGATCGAAATTCTTTACTGTTTTAGCAAGATCTCTAATTTTTTCCTCAAAAAATTATTTAATCTCTTCCTCTCTTAGATTCCACTTCATATGTTCTACATGTTATGGTTTTGGATCCCTGCAATGGAACCAACTGTTGGCTATAACGTTTTACATGGGTTTGATATAATGGAAATAATAGTTAGCCTAGATTTTATGTTGAGTGGATACTCGCATATCACCATGAAAAAGATGGAGTCTCCCCTGATGTATTCCACCAAGGATATGGACCTGAGAAGATAGTTGCAAAGAGATTTAAAATCATATGAATCTGTTAGAGATAATGGAGAATATCTTAGAATAGTGAATTGGTTCATGGTACCTTGGGATAGGAATTAGTTTCTATTTCCTAGGGTATGGTTCTAACTTCCCTAAATCTATGATTACTATATAATGTGTGATGTACATGGACAATCTAGATCATTCTGCAGAGCTAGACTTTCCTGGTTCAGACTCTCTGTCATAGAGTTGACCAGTTGTTTCCAGAAAAACTAGTGTCTTTTTGATCGACTAGCCCTCTAGGATTGATAGCTATCCTAGAAACAAACAATCAAAGCAATTTGGGATTTCTTCTATGTATGATAGATAAGAGAGAGGAAAAGGAACTAATCTAGATCTTCCTCTTAACTCCTTGCTTATCTCTCTCCCCCTTGGCAGAGCTTGCAACTCCTCTCCTAATTATCCCGCCTAGAGAATACTTGTAGAAACACAGTAACAAAAGACCATCAAAGAATCTCAATCTATTATATGATAAGCATTACAGGATCAGAAATGTAATGAACATACAATGTCATTCATAAGACAATAACATTCACAATTGCACAGTTGTATGGAAGAAAACTCAAAGAACTTTATTAAATAAAAGGGAGAATTACAACCCAGCTGTCTGATCCAACATTATCCTCCCAGCATCAAAACCCGCTTCACCTCATAAAAAGAAAGATCATGCCAACAATACAATGCTCTTTCTCAGCCACAAACTATCAGCACTTCCTTGCAAATTACAAAATTCCAACCCCTAGATCTCTGAGATGAGGGATCCATTTATAGATGTGTGCAAGGGTGTGAGTCATCTCTGGGGTTTTGATTAGTGTCATTCCACTTGTTGTTTTTGGTTCCACTTGGAGATTTCTTGGATCTCTTACTCATCCCTGCGTGCATTCAAAGAGGTAAGTGTCATAGGAGAAGTTTCTAGAAGATTCCATGAGCATCCACTTAGCAAACTGTCTCGGATATTTGTCCATCATCACTCATTGCACCCTATATAAGGCCTCATCAGTATGCATCACACTTGGTGAGTGTAGTATTTAGTATGCATCGCACCCTGATAGTGGGGCAGTCATTATGGTCCTATTTTGGCTAGTTCTGGATGTTTTTTAGGGGGAACTTTTGGGGAATGATATAATCAGTTGACCATGATCCTTTAGGGGATGAAACAATAGTTTTATGGGTTAAGGAGCCCTAATTTTACCAGCATATAAGATTGGGGTTGTAGTGCCCAAATATGTCTATAATAGTTGCGCCCTAAAGCATGAAGTCATAAATCTTTGATGTCGGGTGAAATGCTTTATCATGAGGATCCAAGGTTTTTGAAACTGGAAGGTGACCTGTATAAGATACAATAAAATACATCATCACAATATAATTTTCATGATCTAGTTGAGGCGGGCATTCCCATGCTCAACTTTATATATTCATTTCATGTACATAGAAAGGATAGTCGTCTGCATGTGCAGACTGGTGATTCTTCAAATGTAGATTCATCATCCCTGGCTCGGATGACCATCTGTGTAGCTTTTGTCTACATTTGATGTCTTTATATCCCTGAATATATCGCAGCCTTGATGGATGAAACTAGATCCGGGGTCTTCAATCTCATTCAATCTTTGCTCAAAGTACAAGTCGATCCATGTGAAGAGATGTTCTCAAGTCAAACATGGAAAGAAATCACCTGATTACCAGCCAATAATGTGAGCTGTTAATAGATGTGAGAGGAATCACCGATAATGATGATGACCCTCAAGGCAATACAGTACAATTCACATGGTGTGAATATATGCTCCAATGTTTAACACCAGTCAAAATCTTTCGGTCAAAGGCCATTGATGTCAACCTGTTGCCAAAAGTGAGAAACTTGCCATTGAGGCATGCAAGCTTCAAAGTACTGAAAGGGGTGTTTCTAAGCCAACTTCTTGGACAATGAGTTGATGTCGACAAAAAGTGAGTCATCATAGGAGGGCCTTAATGTATCGCACATCTACAACACGAAATGAAGCAAATGATTTTCTGGAGGTGAAAACGATCTGACGACACAAGGTTCAGGAATGGTGGTCATGAAAAGTGGAGGGTGAAGGTATTGCAGTGGATGAGGCATTAACTGGATGGTGGTTTCTCAACTGAATGACTTCTCTTGAACATATCAACGACACTGAGATGAATTTGTAGCGTTAACCCCAATAGATGGATGGTGCGGAATACCAATGGTGAAATGACCAGTGAATAGAATAACCTAACCCGACTCAATCAAGGTGACGTAGTGAAAGTGTCATGTTCAAGAGCGACCTGCTACCATAAAATTCTTCAAGTTCTCTTCCCTTTCCCCCAGTCATTGCTGACCAGTACTTCTTTATTTTTGTCAAGCTTGAGGAGGATAACATATGCTTGTATTATAATTTGCCCTCCGGGCAAACCTATCGCTATATTTTAGCGAGTCTAGCGATAGTGAAACTCATTATTGTCTAGGTGGACAATTTTGTCGCTATTGTTTTAACGAGTTTAACGACAATGACAACTCGGTCCTTTTCATGTTTAGAGTGTTTGAAAAGGGACGAAAATGAAACTTCAATAGTTCTTTTTCATAGCATAATCCCTTAAGTCCAAGAAAGGATAAAATAATACAGAATGGATGACTTTTCGATTACTTTCGGGAGCCAAAAAGACAAGCGCTCAAACTTTTTCATGAGATAATCCCTCAGGTCAAAAAAAGATTAAAATATACAGGAGGGATGGCACTTCCAATCACTTTAGCAAGCTGGAAAGGCCAATATCTTGACAATATTTTCATATTTAACGAGTCTGAAAAGAGTTTAAAGGAGACTCGTTTTTGAGGAATTAGTGGCATTTAGGCTAGCAACTGGTTCCGGGTAAGCTTGGAACTTCTCAAAACATGGTGATGTGAAGAGGTTGGCTAACAGGACCACTTGTCGCAGCAGTTCCTCAAAAGGGTAAACAATCAAGTGAAAGCGTATGATCAGCCAAAAGGATGGAGGTGATGGAAGGAACACAACCAAGGCTCAAAAGGCTAATAACATGGCAATCACAAAGGTTATTTACTGAAGGCGGGTTCATTTTCTAACGAGCTTGAACCGTGGGGAGCTATGCTCAATGGTAGGTTTATTTTTTAACGAGCTTGAACCATGTGATAACATATGCTCAGTGGTAGGTTTATTTTTTAACGAGCTTAAACCATGCGATAACTATGCTCAGTTTTTAGTTTTTCTTTTTATGCAAGCTAGAAATGACAAAACTAAAAAAAACTAGAAAAGACAAAACTAAAAAGCTAGAAAAACTAAAAAAGCTAAGGAACTACTGAGGTTAGGTAGGATGGTTTCATCCTTGGAATAGACAAAACACTTCCTTTGCTTCATTCACGACATGGACGAAGGTGAATGGTGGGTCAGACCAATCACCTAACCTAAGAAGCTAAAAAGCTAAAAAGCTAGAAGGCTAGAAAATAATATTAAGAAAAGGTTTGCATGCCCCCATCATAGGGAATAAGAGAGTCTCCAGTAACCATACGGAAATCACTGTGGTTAAGCAGGATGGTTTTTATTAGCAGTTAGACAAAATACTTCCTTGGCTTTTTCCACCAAATAGACAAAGGTGAATGGTGTGTCAGACCAATCAGTTAACTTACAGGGAAACCTATCTTTTCATCTGGGTTCATCCGCCAAATAGACAGGGGTGCATGCCCCCTAAGCTTCATTACATTCACTGGACTACTCTCGGTAATCAGGTCGATGGAATGAAGGTTGAGGAGAGACTCTCGATGCAAAAGGACCATTTAGGGATGATGATCGACTTGGAGATATGCTTGAATCGGGGAATGAAAGTTGGTCAATGGTTACAATTTTGCCTTCATGCGGAAGCACATCACTTGAAAGAGTGTTGAAGCAATAGCTTCCATGTTATAAACATAGTCACGTCCAAGGAGTAGATTGTAATCTAATGTTCTTGGGACTACCATCACGTTCAGGTGAACAGTTTTCCTTCCCAAAGTTATTGGTAACTTAGGAAAGATCCCTAATGGTTGACTAGTTCCTTTGTTAAAGCCTCACAGATTCTATATGACAAGCATAAGCGATGGCAAACCAAGTGCTCTCAAGCAGTTGAGGAAAGTATACTCACTGATGCCCCTTCATCTATGATAGTGTCGGACAAGATCATTTTGTAAACTTGTAATATGATCCGGAATGGTACATTAGAAGGAAGGTAGGATCTTGCTAGTCGATTCCAGTCGAAGGAAGTGACTAGACTACTTGGAGGCGGTACTGAATAAACGGTTGAATTAACCCCTTGAGTAGCGGGAACTGGGGGATTCTCTTCCTATTGTAAATGAATGGGAGGATTGCCACCAAGTTCTTCGGAATCTGAAGTCATAAAAAGAATTTGAACGACATCGTTCTCACTCTCTTCGAGAAGGGTATGATCTTTTGAACGTAAAACTGGGTAGACTGCCATCTTGACCTGTTGACTTTGGCCCGGTATGGACTCAGAAGATTCACTTTCAGCTATAAGAGCTTCGACCGACGGTTGAGTTATGTTAGTCATATTTTCAACTAGTAAAGGACTTGGGGAGAGTTTCCTGTATCCAAATGGAAGTTGCTGTGGTGAAGCAGGACAGCTATGCAAGACTCTTTTGGTTTCATCCAGAAAAGGACAACGGGGAAGGGTATGATCCCCTTTAAATAACCTACATGGAATTTTGACCTTTCCTTTCTATCCATTATTACTAGTTGATGGTGTGCTATCAACATGATCACCAGAGGTTGATGACACCGGTTGGTGCGAACGGGGGGACCATTCTCTCAAGATCCGAGGAATGCTTGGAAAATCTCGATGAAAATGGTCTCCTCTACAAATTATGCAAGGAAATATGGGAGATTTAATCTGTGGATTTTCACGAGATGATTCAGGGTTCGCCCCTTGCTTGATCAGCTTCTTCTTCTTCTTCTCCTTCCCTTTCCTCTTCTTAGCCACTTTGTTACTATCATCACTATTTTCACTAAGCGAAGAGGAAGAAGGGGAGGGAGAAACAAACGAAGAAGAAGGTGAAGGGTCAACCCCAGTATCAACTGGATGCTGATTCGATTACTGAGGAATCACAGTATTTTGAACGATAGAGGTTGAGAATATCCATACCGATAGGCCAATTGTAATTCCCGAGAGGGACAATGAAGCCATATTCAGAGCACCAACACTTCCCCAAGAAGAAAATGGACTAGGATTCCCCTTGGAAGGGATTTCTTGATTGGTCGACTTCATTATCTCAACCTAATATCAATGAAGGAACAAGGATGTTATTCCGAATCAAATAAATTTTAATGACAATTTGATGCAACTTTGCTTTTTCAATTTTTAAGAGTTGAGAAAAAGCTAAAGATGACTCTAGTCCCCTTCGATTTTTAATGTGCCTGAAGTGACAAGTGCTAAGATGGACCTTTTCTTTTAAAGAGTCGAAAAGGAAAAAAAGTGCCTACTTTGGAAATATAGACAGAGGGATTACCAAACCAATCACAAAATTTCAATATACACCTTGGTGATAAATTAAAGAGAAAATATCAAGGATTTATGTACGGTAGTCAATCTTCCAGAATGTTGTGTTTAGTGCATTGTGATCGATAGGGTGGCAGACACAGCTTCCTATGGATAAAGGATGTAAGCCTATTGTGGTCTCCCAATATATACACAACGGTATGGGGAGCACAAGTCCGTGCTAGCACTTGTCGTATCAAAGAGGAGGAATCACCCAACCTTTGATGAAAACGATAGTTACTAGATTTTACAACACTAGAACACGTCTCTAGCCTAGACCTCTAGATGTGGTGCGTTAGGTTCCAAAGTGTTGTTAGGTTCATTGAGATTTATTTTAGAGTTGATCTTGTTTAAAATTTTTCCTTTCAATGGTTCACTGCTTGATGTTGATTTGAAATTCCTAAAAATGCAATCTATAATGATAAACAATCGTTGTTGATTTTGATCAATGAAAATCCTAGCTACTAGGTAAAGAAAATTACGATTCTTTCAAACAAAGAGCAAAGAGCACACACTAAATGCACTTTCCTAAATCATTTTTCACACACAAGCTAAATGCAAATGTAAATGCATGTATTTTTTTTTGTTCCCTTAATGTGAGAAATGCCAAAAAGGAAAACTAAGTATAGCAAAGATCTGAAATATTTCATTCAAAGCGACATTTCCACAATTTCTTTTTCAAAATAGAAAGGAAGACTAAACGACGCTTTTCAATTTCGAATAGAAAATTCTTTCGACACTTCAAATAACAACAAATCAAATCAAATACATGAAAAAAAGTTCAATTGACTATTCAGAGAAGGAAGACTCAACAACACTTCTCTTTTTTTGACACAAAACGATAGTTACGAAACTTTCTGTACCAAAACAATAGATCGATTTAAGCAACTTTTCAACAAAGGATTGTAACTGATGACAAATACACAAAAACATTTACTAATCCTAATCAATGGAGGTTCTATGTAATGCAAGCAGGCTTCAGTAATGAGGCACTGTTCATAAGAAGCAAATCAACTAAATAGAACTGAAAACAAGGACAAAAGCCCCAAATTTCAAGAAGGGAAATAGGCTCAGTCAGTCATCGCACCTGGGCTTCATAGAAATGGGGATGAATCGCACATTTTAGGCTCAGGAGGTGCGATGCATACTGGTTGACAGTGACAGACAATGCGATGGGCCAAGGAGGGCAACCGAGGTGGGTTTTGGCCCAAATTTGCAGCTGATTTCAGTGATTTAAGTTGAGCTATGATGGACAGTAAAGGGAAAAGTATAGAGGAATGATCTTGGGAGGCTACTGAGCTACCAAAAGGGCATCTAGAATGCTTGTAACCCAAATGTTCAATTCATAAACTAAACCGGAGATTGACTGAAGCAGTATTCATCTACTATGCAATTGCAGGGCAAGAGCAGTTTGAAGGCTATTTGGCTAACTTCAGGCTCTGTCTATAGTTTATAAAGTAAACAACAATAACACAAAAACATCTATTCGATCCCTAGTGGAGTCACCATTTTGTTTCCGGGAAAACTAGAGTCTTTTCGATCGACTAGCCCTCTAGGATTGGCAGCTATCCTAGAAACAAACAATCAAAGCAATTTGGGATTTCTTCTATGTATGATAGATAAGGGAGAGGTGAAGTAACCAACCTGGATCTTCCACTTAACTCCTTGCTTGATCTCTCTCCCCCTTGACAGATCTTGGAACTCCTTTCCTACTTATCCCACTTAGAGAATACCTGTAGAAACACAGTAACAAAACACCGTCAAAGCATCTCGATCTATTATATCACAAGGATTATGGGATAAGAAATGTAATTAACATACAATGGCATTCATAAACAATAACATTCACAATTGCACAATTGTATGGAAGAAAACTCAAAGAACTTTATTAAATAAAAGGGAGAATTACAACCCATCTGTCTGATCCAGCATCATCCTCCCAACATCAAAACCCTCTTCACCTCATGAAACGTAAGATCACGCCAACAATACAACACTCTTTCTTAGCCACAAACTATCAGCACTTCCTTGCAAATTACAAAATTCCAGCCCCTAGATCTCTCAGATGAGGGATCCATTTATAGATGTGTGAAAGGGTGTGAGTCATCTCTGGGGTTTTCATTAATGTCATTCCACTTCTTGTTTTGGTTCCACTTGGAGATTTCTTGGATATCTTACTCATTCCTGGGCAAATTCAGAGAGGCAAGTGTCATAGGAGAAGTTTCTAGAAGATTCCATGAGCATCCACTTAGAAAATTGTCTCGGACGTTTGTCCATCCTCACTCATTGCACCCTACAGAAGGCCTCATTAGTATGCATCACACCTGGTTAGTGGAGGACTCAGTATGCATCACACCCTGATAGTGGGGTAGTCAGTATGGTCTTGTTTTGGCCAGTTCTAGATGGTTTTTTAGGTGGAACTTTTGGGGAATGATGTAATTAGTTGACCATGATCCTTTAGGGGATGAAACAACACTTTTAGGGGTTAAGGAGCCCTTAGTTTATTGACATATAAAATTGGGGTTGCAGTAACCAAATATGTCTATAACACCAGTGACTTTTTTATTAATACAAACATTGTTTTTTAGCATGGTATCAAAGTGTCAAGGCTGAGAAACCTATTCGCTGAGTGAAGAATTTTCCCGATGCACCTGAGGTGAAATCGTCGTGTGTTTTGGCGGAACAATCACATTGATACCACTATGAGACTTATGTGTATTTTTATTTTTTCGACCGTCACGAATCTGTGTTGTACAATTGCGTCGATCGTCATGAATCTGTGGTGCTAAATCACATTGATCGTGCAAACAAAGGGGGCTATGTGGTGGCTGTCGAGAGAAGGCTACGTGAAGGTCATGTAACATTTGACTAGAGGAAGGCCATGGTAATCCACCATGGCGGTGTGGAGGAAGGTCATGGTAAAGGCTGTGGTAACAAATCAATGGATTGGCATGGTGAGGGTGTGCAGTGTGGTGGAGACTTGCCTGGAGGCTATGTGGAGAGGGCTCTCAGACTACAAGGGTTAAGAAAGTGCTAGAGGCTATTGAAAATACCAGAAATCGCGGATATCAACGATTTCTATCTTTGACATAGATCTAGGGTAGATCTAACATATAATTTTGTTCCTGTCAAATATTTTTTTTAATTGTCAAGATGAATAATCAAATGATTGAAGCATACTTGAATGAGCATAACAACCTCAATGGCTCCAATTATGCGAATTGGAAATTCAAGATGTAGACTCTATTAGAAGTACAAAGAGCTTGGACGATTGCAAATGGGGATGATAAAAAGCCAACAGTTGGATTAGCATCAATCCCAGATTGGGAGAAGCGAGAAGGTAAATCAAGGATGTTGCTAAAGATGTTAGTGAAAGACTGTATCATACCACATATCAGAGAATGTAAATCAGCAAGTGAAATATGGGGAATTTTGAAGAATTTGTATGAGATTAGGAACACAAATAGTCTTCTATTCCTGAAGAGCAAGATATTATCCCTGAATATGGTCGAAAATGAAACATTTCTTCCTTCATAGCGAGGATCAAAGAATTGAAGAACAAATTGGCAAACATTGGTGAAACAGTTGCAGATACAGATCTAGTAACAATTACCATGAATGGTGAAACTGATGACTACTAATTGTTTATCACTGGGATAAATGTGAGAGAGAAGATCCCAAAGTTTGAAGAACTATCAGGAATATTAATGCAAGAAGAAGAAAGAAGATTGAATCTGAAGCCCTAGAGTTCAGATCTTGCGTTGATGGCGAAAAAGAACTTCTTCAAAGGAAAAGGAATTCCACAGCAGCAAAATGGAGGAAACTTACATAAAATACCAAATCATACTCAAGGTATGCATCCGAATAGAAAAAACTCTGAAATTAAATGTTTTTATTGTGGAAAACTTAGTCATATAGCTGAGTGTAGGAAGAAAAAATATCATGAACAACTACAGAAGCAAAAACGACATGTAGGTCATCTCGTAAATGATAATCATGAGCAGAAGTTCAGACTGTTCATGGTAGAGTTTGATGAGAATGTTGATGCAGACATCTGGTATGTAGATTTGGGAGCATGAACACATATGACGAGGAACAAGAAATGGTATGAAGATTTTAAAGAAATCAATGACAAAGCACAAATCTACCGAGATGATGATAGAATTCATCAGATCAAAGGTTGTGGAAAAATTTCTATCATTTTACCTAATGGTACTGTAAGACAAATTAATAATGTGATGTATGTGCCCAGTGTCACAAAGAACTTGATTTGTGTATCGATGATTACAGATCAAAATCTTAAAGTCAAATTAATTAAATCTAAATTTTATATTAAATATCTGTTAGATGGCATGAAGATTATTGCTATACGTATGTACAAATTGGATGTAAGATGAGGACCATTTTGAGCTTTGACATTAGTGAATTTGACTACAAAAGAGTTGTGGCATCAGGGATTTGGTCATATCAACTACAATGATTTGTTGTTACTTCAAAAAAAGAAAATGGTAAGAGATCTTCCTATGTTAAAACAAGTGCATAATGATTGTGATGCTTGTACATTAGGAAGTATGCATAGAGAGGAATTCCATGTTTGAGTAAAGAAGAAACAGAGAGACATACTTGAGTTAGTGCACATAGATGTTTGTGGACCCATGCAAACAAAGTCATGAGGAGGTGCATTGTATGTTTTACTATTTATTGATGACTGCACAAAGTTTTATTGGGTATATGTTTTGAGTAAGAAAAGTCACACATTTGAATACTTTAAGTAGTTCAAAATCATGATTGAAAAGCAAACAGGGAACCATATAAAAATTCTTCGCTTTGATAAAGGGGGAGAATATAGGAAGGATGAACTTATCAAGTATTATAAAGACCATGGAATATTACAACAATTCATAGTACTCCATACTCCTCAGTGAAATGGAGTAATGGAAAGAAAGAACAGAACATTGGTGGAATGTGCTAGGAGCATGTTGAAAGGTAAGGATCTTTCGAATGGTTTTTGGGCTGAAGCATTGAATACTGTAGTTTATTTGAAAAATAGGAGTCCTACAAAGAGTCTTGAGTTTAAAACCCCTTATGAAGCATTATATGGATTTAAACCTGTAGTAAAACATTTAAGAGTGTTTGGGTCCAAAGCATTTTCCCATATTCCAAAGGAAGACAGAAGAAAAATAGATTCAAAAGCCATCATATGTGCCTTTATAGGGTATTGTTCACAATATAAAGCTTATAGATTATTTAATCCCTCTATGTTAGAAAATTATATATTACAGAGCAATGGAACACATAAAATATTGCAGAAATATAAACACATAAAACAAGAGAGACACGTATTTACATGGTTCACCTAGTTTGGGCTACATCCACCCCGAACAGCCAGTCCTTCCTTTCTATTATCCAGCAAAATGAAGAGACACAACCTACAACGGATCTGCTATAATATCCTTTGTTTTCTCTCACAGTCTCACTTCTCTGCTTCTCGCTCCAAGAATACACATCTATTACACAGCCTCAAATACAATGCCCTCATACAAAGAGAGGGGTTTCCTTCTAAGGAAAAAAACCCTAAACTAAACATAAGTTCTACCCTCAGATCATCCGCCTAATGAACAACCCAGATTGACTAGAAATTGCTATACTTTTACAAGGAAATTTTACATCTTTTTTTAGCTTCGGGGGTGTTGCCCCCGAAACCCCCCCCCCCCCAGGGGGCCGCCGGTCCCTGAAACCCCCAGCTAAGGGGGATTGGCCCCCTCAAACCCCCACTGGGGGAAAAGTACCCCCCGTACCCCCTCGCGTGGAGGGGTTTAGAAACTTCTTGGGGTATACATCCAGCTGAAACAAAGACCTCTAAACAATCATGGTCCATACTCAACAATCTACTCATAAGATTTTTGTTAGTAGAGATGTCATATTCCATGAGTAGGATCATGAAGAATCTAATAAGCGCAATGAGGAATGGGATATTTTGTTCTTGGTGGAAGAAGGAAGTGATGAATCGGGTGATGGAAATGAGCAGCAGCAGGAAGGAAAAGAAGAGAATTTAGATGTAGCAGTCAAGTGGAGTCTAGCAAAGGAAACTCAGAATAGGTGACAAGATACACCAATGCTCAAAAGATAAGGTAGGCAGACTCAATTGCTTGCTAGATACAGGGAAAATGCTTTTATAACTAGTGTGATGAATGTTGTTGAACCTTCTACTTATAAGGAAGCAAATGAATATAGTTAATGGAAAACAACTATGGAATAGGAATATGAATCTATAATTAGGAACAACACTTGGGAGCTCGTTTCCTCTTTCTTAACAGTGGTTGTCTTCTCCCCCTTTCCCTTGCCTTTCCCTTTCGACTTATTAGCAAATGGCTTGGATGGTTTCTTTGAAGTGTCTTCTTGCCCATTCTTTCCTCGAATTTCAATATGCATAGCTTGTACACAGACTTCATCTAGTTTGGTTGGGTTAAGCATAAGAAAATTGTGTCTAATATAGCTATGTAAACCACCAATATACTTAATAAGTTTCTCTTTTTTACCTAAAGGAATACTCAAAATTAGAGTTTGTTTATGAAATTCTTGAGTATATATTTGTACATTTTGACCCTTAGCTTGCCTAAGGTTTTTCCATATCACCATTGCTGGTTGTTTATATGCCAATGGATAATTTTTTTTTTCTCAAAGTAACTACAAAATCGTTCCAAGAAGAAATAATGTTACCTCTTTCCTTAATATCTCCTTGTGTTTTTGCTTCCCACAATATGAGAGTTGTTCCTCCCTACCTAAGAAATCAAGTTGGATTTTTGTGACATCATCATCAATGTTTTTGATCCTGTAATATACTTCAATTTTCCTCAACCAATTATCCAAATTTTGAACATTCAATTGTCCATAGCATCTCCTTTATGTCCTTTTTTTGAAGAAGAGGGAGATGAAGGAGAAGATGGTGAAGAATGAGGCGATGGAGGTGGAGGAGGAGGAGGCCTACCACCATCACCACCATTACCATTACCATTACTATTACCATCTGGTGGCTTATGACAACCATTACCTTCCTCTCTTGGTCGACGAGATATTTCAGCTTGTAATCGCATTATCCTCTCATCGAACAATACTTTTACCATGGCAACCTTATCAAGAAAAGATTTTCTAAATTATCTCTCTACTGGAGAAAGACCCTCATCTTCTTCAACTTACATGGTTTGATAATAATGCGAAGGTGGTATTCTTGAGCCAATTTTGGGATTGAATTCTTCAAGTGATCATTCTCCTTTCTTCAACTTGGATCTTGTGAGCATATAAAAACTTGCAATCACTGTCAAACCTTTACACAACCAAGAGCTTTGATACCAAATTTGATCCAAAAATGAAATGGAGGTATTACTAAACAAATTGCAAGTTAGTGTATGTATTCTTATGCAATGGATCAAAATTGCGAAAAACACAAACTTGAGAAAAAATTGTAGCAAAAGAAAACAATCGAGACAAAAAATAGAAGCAAAAAAGGAAGACAAGTTGATAACATAGTTCACTCTTCCTGGGCTACATCTCTGGGTCTGCTTCTAGTGTGAATCCTTTATTAATATGCTCAAATGCTTAATTACATATGTTTACAAGCTCCAACACATCAAAATAATGATTCCAATGCATTCATAAGGGCCAAAAACCCCTGTTTAGACTCTTGAAATGCTAAAAAAGACCTCCATATGACCTCAAAAAGCCAAAAATACTCTCCATCTGCAATACAAAACAAATTTGTTATGCAAAACCCACATAGGTGGGCTGGTTGGGCATGTATCTTATAAAGGTAGAGTTTAGGTGTTTAATCGTCAACTTGCATGATTTAGTTTGAATTTTGGGTGGATATAATATATAATATGGTTGTTTAGGTGATATGGTAGTGGTGGACCCACCAACGTTTGTGAAAAATAAGGCCTTGTATCTGTTGTTATCCATAGATAAGGTTGCTGGTCACCGAAAATGGTGGGCTCCGCCAACCTCCTCCCAAAACGCTGCACGATTAACTTCAAATAAACGATATCGCCACCTTTCTCAAGACATAAGTGTTGGTCCAATGGTGGAGATATCCTTTTTCACCTATTCAAGTTGTGTTGGATTCAAAATGACAAAATATGCGTGGGTCAGATGTGTAGGTGTTAAGAATAATGTAAAAAATGGATGTCAACAATTACAAAACATAAATATTTGAGTTTAATTTAAGTTATAAGACTTTTTAAATTAAACCTAAAAGAAAAATGATATGGGGAGATGTAGTGTTGTAAAATAATGATTTCGTAATGATATTTAAATGTAATTAAAGCACATTAAAACTTATTATTTACAATAAGCATATGATATAACAATATTATTAACCATGTATATTCCACGTATATTCAGCCAATTTTACCATTGATATTATTAATTTGTAAATAGGCTTGTGGGCCAATACCATGGCTTATCAAAAGCACATTCCCATAAACCATAACTCATTTCAAAATCAAAATATTCTCCAACGAGTATGATAGAGATGTTGTAATGTAATGCCTAAACATTTTGACTAAGTCAAATTACATAAAATTAAAATTAAAATTAGAATTAAATAATATAATATATAAAATAAAAATATTATTGTAATGTGACGTAAACATTTAACTTGGGCAAATAAAAATGGTCATATAAAAATAAAAATGACTCATGATATCAGAACTCCTGGTATTGAGAACCCATGGTATTGATCCATGGTATTCATGTCGCTTAGTGCCTATTTAAATGGATAAATTAAACAAACTTGGATCCATCTTAATTATGGGTCTACCAAGCACCGAGAGAGATCAAAACTCTTCAAATGCAAACCTCATTTAAAGTGCAAAGGAATTGTAGTTTGTAATGTCCCATAAGTATTTTGACTGGGTCAAACCTTTTTTTAAAGTGAAAAGGAATTTGATCCATCTCGATTAAGATGGATATAGGCTCATTTTAAGTATGTTCTATAATATTTATTAAATTAATTCTAAAAAAAAGAGGTATGGAGAGTGTTTGTAATCGAGTTGTCTTAGTGCGACTTTTTGGATGTTTTACGGTGGGTTTTTCTGGTCAAATTTTTCTAAAATCTGGGTGAAATTTATTGAAATCAAAAGCTTGATGGGTAATCAAAGTGCCCTAGGGGGTTTTCTAGGGTGCTGAATCCATATATATAGTCAAAAAACTAGTTTAAATAACACAAATCAAGATTTGACCTCAATTTTTTCCGCCAGATTCTGGCACCGGAAAGTCCAAAAAGTTGCACCAAAGACAACTCTATTTGTAATGTCCCATAAATATTTTGACTGGGTCAAAATAAATAAAATAAACTTAAAAAAAATTATAATTATCAATAAAATCATATAAAATAAAAAAATAAAAAATTAATAAAGTTAATACATTGCATGGCCTCTTTCAGGGGATTCTGATTTTTTTAATAGTTTTTATTATTTATTTTACTAAATTACAAATTAAAGAAGATAAAGAATATTGTAATATTAATTTCAGATATATATATATATATTATATATATATATATATGATTTAATTTATATATTACTATGTATGAATTGTAAATTAAATTAACATATATAGATGGCATAAACGAAATTAATATGGAGTAGTTTTTAAAGACAATCTCACTTATTGATGGAATGCCCTTTTCACGACATGTTTTCTGGTTAATTTTAATCAAAATCCAGTAGAGAATTTTTAAACTTGAGTTTAAGTTGTTTAATCTGTAGAATTTGAGTGCCCTAGGTGTTTTCAGGGTGTTTAATTGATTTATGCATTCCAAATTACATTATAAACAAAAAAATCACATTCGTTTTTCAAATTGTTTTATCGGATTCAATGACAAAGTCTATTTGTTCTATAAGTTAGAATATCTCATTTTTAAATGTAATTTTTTAGAGTTTCTGGGGGACTTATGGCTAAAATCCAATGAAAACATTTGTGGTCAAATCTTGATTTATATTGTTGAAACTTGCTTTCTGATTGGTTATATGGATTTAGCCCCTCAAAAACCCCTGGGGAACTTTAATTGTGAAGAGTTCACCTGTCAAACTTGTGAATTCATTGGTTCCCTACCAAATTATAGACAAATTAGATCAGAAAATAAACTAGAAAACTTTCCTAAAAATCACACTTAAAACTACTCAAATTAATATTACAACATATTTATATTATATATTAATTTAATAAATAAATAATAAAATCCATTAAAAGAATTTAGAATGTCCTCCAAATATTAAAGAGTGAAATGAACTGGTTGTCACCCATGGGCTTTGGTAGAAGAGGTCATGCAATGTGTTATCACAATAAACTTAGTTTTTTAAATTTTCAGAAAATGCTGACAGTTTAAGTGTCAACATTCTAGTTGTAATAAACAAGGAAATCACTGATAATGGGGTTATCAATTTTTTAGTGATAAGATATGGTATGCTGAAGAATTTTTCTGAAAATGGGCTTATCAGCAATTTCATTGTGCCTGACAGGCCAACTGTTAGCGCCAAAACCAAATTTTCAATTTAAAAGGTGATGTCTATATTAACAATGTTAGGTCGCCAATATCATTGAAATGTGTCTCTATCTTTTTTGAAGGGGCAAAAAATAATGGGTAATGATTTTTCTCTAATGCTATGAGTGAATGTCATTAAAATGATTTTACCATATGATACAAACTCCATTTGTAATCATCACCTCAATTTTTGTAATCATTCACTCATCCAAATGTAATATTCCATCTGCATGTCAAGTTGTTTTACCATGTCTCGTTAGTAGATTAGTTTTTTGTTAGTTCGGAGTTAGTCACACTTGGAATTGATAACCATTTTACACACAAGGATTCAAGATCGAATTCAGGGAAGACCACATAGTGGGGGAAATGAGGCAAAGCAAATCCGTCTAAGTCCAAAGCACCGAATTTTCTGGACATATACCACGAAATCCAGCAATAGTTTCAGCAATCCAGTTGGAATGAGTTTTTCAACTGCTTGATCTAGGTGGATATTAATGGCCACTCACCTATTTCATTTGGACCTCCACCATTGTTTATTTCAGTTTTTAGTTTCCTTATTTTTAGCACAATTTACTACATTTTGTATTTTTCTAGTCTAGAACTTCTAAAGCCGTTTTGAGGCCCTAGACGATGTTTTTGAGAAAACAGGGGACAACATGGGCATAGGCCCATGTTGGCCACTCAAGAGTTGTAGTCCTCGGATAGATATTTCTAATGAGGTATTGTGTGCGTCAAACAGAGATTGTATGCCAAAGTTACCACCCTGGGAAGTTGATGTACCAATTTACCCAAATGGGGCCCATAATTTGGTGCTTCATCTCATAGGGTTAGGTTTTTGGATGTTTAAGGTTTTCTATTGTTTCTCAATAATAAATAGGCATTTGAGCCTCATTGTAACATAACTCAGAGTTATGTAGCTGCCACATCTCTTCTCAAGGATAGCTACCATTGTCGGAGCTAGTCTTATTTCCATTATGTTTGTAAGCATACTTCAATATTTGATATTAATGAAATGAAGTGTTATTTATACTGCATATCTATATTGATGGTTATATTTGTAATTTTTTATGTTCATGTTTAAATTTGGATGAGTGGTATTATATTGGTCTGCTATTTATCTGTTTTTCTTTACATATTCCCAATGAGGTCGAGATATAAGGAGTTAGGGCTTGAACTGGTCGAAACTTTACAAGACCAGCCTCACAAATCCCGATGGCCTCCCATGGGGGAAGAAAAGAAAGGCGAGGGAGTAAGAGATCCTATCAAAATATTGCTCAAGGAGGCCCTTGAGAAACAAAGGAATGTGATGATGGATAACTTTGCCCATATCCTTCAACAGTTGCCCGCCGGTGGCACATCCACATCCAGAAGCCACTCTCGAGGCACCACTCCTTTTAAGGTACAAGCAAACTTTGACATTCCCATATTTGAGGGCCAAATAGATGCAGACATTGGAGATAAATGGTTGAATTTGCGAGAAGGATATTTTTCAGTTCATGATTTTTCCAGTTGGGAAACGATTAAATTTTCTCTTCTCAAAGCTACCCCCCACATCAGGGAATGGTGGGAAACCTACTGAGAGAAGAAGGATGAAAGTATGGCTTCACTATTTTTAACTACACCCACTTGGAATTTATTTCTAGATGTCATCAAGGAGAAATACTACCCTGTCAGGAGCTATGAGAATAAATACATAAAGTGGACCACACTGTGGCATGTAAGGGACCAAGATGTGTCGAAGTTTACCAATATTTTTCATACCCTTTGTATGAAGTTGGGTATCAAGGATTCTGAGAAGAATTTGGTACTCAAGTACCGAGACTTCCTACACAAGCACATCCAGGATGAGATGGAGTTCTTGGACATCTCCTTGCTTGGCACGACGTACCGATACACTGTCAAGATTGAACAGTATCTTAAATAGAAGAAGTGAGACTTTCGATCAACGAATCCAAAGCAAGGGAAAGGTTCCCCCAAACAATAGAACAAAGGACAAAGCTAAGACGAGTCGGCCCAGGATAACCCGCAAAATCTGCAAGAAAAGAACAACACTGCGAAGCTGAAGAAGGACAGGGGAAAGTGGTGTGTGTTCTATAAGAGCTCCACTCACAACGCAAATGAGTGTTGAGCAAAGCAATCATTTGTGGCCAAGCTGAAGGCTTGTGAATCAGATTCTTTTTCCAACTCTGAGTCAGAACCCAATGAAGGGAATGAGAAAGGGAAGTAGATTATTGATACAGAGCCCAAATCCACTGTTGCCATCACGAAGATCCAAAAGTAGGAACCCAAAGATTCAGAGGAGGAGGAGCCCCTCTTCCACTACTAGATGTGGGTAAAGGATTCTCTGCTATAGTTCATTATCGATAGCAGGAGCCAAAAGAACCTCATTTTGCTAAAGGTCATGAAGCGGTTGGGCTTACCAACCACAACACACCTACAATAGTACATCATCGGGTGGCTTCACCAAGGATGGTGTTGTAGCTATTTCTTTTACCTCTGGCATAAGTGTAGTAAGAGGCAAAGAAAGCTCCCTAGAGACAGCCTAAGGGTTCATTGTAGACCAGTGCCTAGGACATCTCAAATAGAGGAGTGCTTGTAAGATGGTATGATAGGGGTTTTCAGCACTCCAATTGTCACAAAATATAAATGGTGGTAGAAGGGCTTGGTTCAATATGCCTTTAATGAGGGAGATTCAAGACATCTCTTGAACCCAAATGATGGGGGTATATGGGGCAATCTCAAAGAAGAATGGCTTCTTCTTCTGGTGGCCTACACATGGAAATGAGATAGATTTAAACTGAAGTTGAACTGGTGATGGAGAGGGTGAGGCAGAAGAGGAAATTAGGTCCAAAATGTTGTGACAACAGAATCTTCAGCCACTAATTTCCAGCAAAAATATGAAAGAGTAAGAAGGTGAAATGGTAGCAATAGAGGGAATTGATGTAAAGCTTCAGGCTGCATAATAATGGGTATCAATCATTCTTTAACAACCAAAGAAATCAGAACTACTACAGGTATTGTGTGTTAATCACAACCATAAGTAAATCTAAAATGATTACAGGTATTGCATGCATGTGAATAACATAAGTCATTCTTATATCTGGACAGGTTTGAATAGTGAGGATAAATCCACTAATCAGTAAGAAACCGAACCTTTGTCATAATTTTGTTTCAAAGAGAGGACTATACAAGTGAAATGAAATTTCTAGGAAAACATTACTGCACATTAATCACATTTGGAATCAACAAAAAAATGTCATTTGTCTAAAAGGATCCCATGACCAGCCCTTCTATTCAGTAATGAAATTAGTGAAGCCCCCCATTAAACAAGAAAATTGAGCCCAAATCAGCCTTGTATAGATCAACCCTCTCAGGTCTCTGAATCCTCTACAACTCGAACCTCCGGAACCCAACCCCCTGTACAATATTTTTCCCTCTTTTTATAAGAAGAGAGGGGAACTGTCATTACAGTTTACAAAAAATATTTGTGCCCGAGCCCCAACTGTCATGTTGGACTAGTTGTCTTAGCTCTATGACATGCTCTACTACCCCCAAAAAGATTACAATGGGATCAAATCCATTTCTTGAAAAATACATAAATAAATGCATAGAGAAGGAGAATCGAGAGAGAAAGGAGGAGGTGTCACCTTGTTGCTTCAGTGGAGGCCTTGAATTAAACCATGTCCCTATTTTCATTAGGATTATTTCGACTATTTGAGGCAGTTCACTGCTACATTGGTTCGCTTCTGTCAATTCTTCTTTGACTGATTTCGGCTGTGACTTATGGAGGCATGTTGCGGGCTGATTCCTTCCATGAATGTGCCCATACCTTGATTAAACTACCCAACGACTGAACCTTTCATATTTTAGATCTTTGTGTAGTGTTATCAGTGTACCATGTCGTAGGCTTTTAATTCATTTAAAATAGACAAATCAGCGTTGGCATTGGCATTTATCTCTTAGGCCTTCAATAAATGCATGATGGGCCTTTTTATTTATATTGAAATAAGTCCCTTATTGACCGATTTCCCAAACCTGAAAATTTTATAGGTCGTCATTTATAATATATCATGTTCAGGACCCTTCCACATTACATCGCAATCACCGATAAACCAAAGACCCAACATCGCCAATCGTTGATAACCTGTTGACATCATTTATGACATCATCACTGTGACATGTCACCCTGTGAGTGGTGCCACGTGGCACTCAGAATCAATGCTATAGGACCCCTAAAAAGGCCAAAAAACAAGTGACGTGTGTCCCCCTGCCACGTCATCTTTGGTACTGCCACGTCATTGCTGACATTAGCTGCCATGTCTGCTCAGTGGAACAATACGAGATTGCCACGTGGCCCCCTGGATGAGAGAGAAAGAGGCCTACCGAGCCTTTTTTTCCATGCTTTTATTTGTATTTTAAAAATTAGCTCTTTTCAATGATTTTTGTCCATATCACAATATCGACGATTTTTTTATGGTTTCAGACCTGTGACCTAGTCGGTCCACCGATTATTAGTGCCACAGGGAGGAGAGAGAAGGGGAGGGCCGGCGCTTGGTTTTTGTAGCCATTTCCTTTGTGAATCGAGATTGGTCCCTCCCGACAATACAACGTTGTATCACAATCGGCCCCCACAAAGTCTTTGAAGTTTTTAGATTATGGGAATGTTGTGATGTGGGATGTGGGATCTGGGATTGTGCCACGTGGAGGAGAGGGAAGGGTAGTGGCCTGCTCCTATTTTATTAACCATTTTATTTGTTAATGAATTTCCCACCCCCTGATGATATTACATCATATCGCAATTGGCCCCCTGATGATATTACATCGTATCGTGATCGGTCCCCCAATGTAGCCTTTAGGACTTAAATCCTGCCAATACTGATAAACGTGGTGCCTTGACACTCTGACGCTGATATATGATATTGGCAATCGATGGATCACAATTTCTACAATCATCTATTTTCTTTGCCTCCTTGTCCCACTGATGCGGGTATGTAATTGTGATGAACTGTCCCTAGTCCTGGTTGTGATTTTCCTTTAAAAATTAGCCATTTTGAAATTTTATATACCATCGCAAAGCTCTATCGGAGAACTACGTACTGGAGAGGGTCTGGTTTGACTCTGAAATTTTCGATGGCTTAAAATTTAGCATCAAACACCACTGTTATTTGGCTTATGAAGCCATTAGTGACTAAAAAAGAAGTGAGTGATAACAGATGAGATCTTCACGTCAGCTAGGAGTGTCGCCTTCTATATAGCATGAAGCCCTTCACAGATGAGGTATTATGTGATGTTTCTCCTCTTCATGTTTGTGATGTATTATTAGGCCAACCATACCTGTGGAAGTGACATGCTCTATATGAGTTAAGGCCTCATGCTATTATTATTACCTTGGGAAATAAGTTGTACAGGATATAGGAGATAGCACCGCCTACCACCGTCTCTTTGGTTACTAAAAAATAATGCAGTAAGCTCATTTCCAAAACCAGGAAATTTGTTTTCCTGATGATAGACCCTTAGGGAAAGAAGATGATGGTGTCCACAACCTCCAAACATGTATCCTCCACATGACAATAATAGATGGACAAGGCTGTGGAGGAGTATGAGGACATCCTCACCTCCCTCACAAGGATGCCTCTGCATTTTCAGGTAAAGAACTCCATCGATCTGACCCCAATTGCGTCGTTGCCCAATGGACTAGTCTATTGGTGGTCCGTTATGGAGAATGATGAAATCAAGAGGCAGATTGAGGAGTTGCTGCAGAAAGGTCACATCTGGCTAAGTTCATCGCTCTGTGGGAGCTCGATCGTGTTGTTATACAAGAAGGATGGGACTTGGAGATTTTGTATTGACTATCGGGCACTGAACAAGATCACTATCTAGAATAGGTACCTGATCCCATGGATTGATGACCCTCTGGACTAACTCAAGGGGGATACTTGAATTCTGGGTATCACCAGGTACTAATCAAACCCTCTGGTGTATGGAGGAATACATTCAAAGCTAAGGAGGGCATTTTGTAATGGTTGGTTGTGCCTTTCATGTTGATGAGTGCTCCTGCAACCTTCATGAGGTTGATGGATGACATCTTATAGCCATTCACCAACTCATTTGTAGTGATATAATTGGATGACATCCTGATCTTCATCCAGAGTTGGGAAGAATACCTCCACCACATCCGAAAACACTACAACAACACAAGATGTGTGCCAATTTGGAGAAATGCACTTTTAGCATGACCTGAGTTCAGTATCTGGGATACATTATTGATGAACGAGGGGTTCACATGGTTCCAACCAAGATCCAAGTCATTCGAGATTGGCCATTCCAACCACTCTGACAGAGGTCCGTGGTTTTTTGGGTCTTGCCAATTTCTACCACAGCTTTGTGTTGGGGTTCTCTCATATCACTTGGCCCTTGAGTCAATTTTCCAAGGGAGGAGTGAAAGAAAAATTCTTTTGGCATGAATCTCAACAGAAGGCATTTGCTGAGTTGAAATATTGCCTCTACTTTGCACTAGTTCTCACTTTACCAAACTTGCAACAACCATTTGAAATCGAGAAAGATGCCTCTGACTATGTTATTGGGGCAGTCTTACTCAATAGGGGCATCTAGTGGCATATCATAGTGAGACACTTTTAGACACAATCTGAAAGTATCCCACTTATTACAAAGATATTATTCCATTGTGTAGGCATGTCGACAATGGAAGCATTACATTTTGGGGAAGGAAAGAGTCATCCACACAGACCACCACCCCTACAGTTCATCCAGATGCAAGGGAAGTTACAGATGATCGCCATCAAAAGTGATCCACATACCTACAACAGTTACATTTGAATATCAAGTAGAGTAAGGGAATCACCAGTATTGTTGCAGACTAACTCAACTGACCACCAATCGTGGCGTTACCCACCATGCTTAAATCTTGTGGACATGAGACATCTAATTGGCTAGTTCTCTACAAAAGCAACCCAAAATTCGACCACACATACCAGAAGCTCTTGGAGGGTGGATTTTTACCTCCAGGATGCACTATTATACCACCTGGGACACCTTTGTGTTCCTTCAAGCGAGTGTTCCAAGATGATTTGGGAAGCACACTACAGTCGGGTCACTGGGAATTTTGGGGTCGGGAAATGGTGGTAATACTGCATAAGTATTTCTATTGGCAAAATATTTGACAACATGTTGGGAAGTACATCAAATCCTACACTGCCTATGCCATTGCCAAACCAATCATCAAGAAGCAAGGTCTCTATACTCCATCGCTTACGCCTAGTTGACCTTGGGAATCCATCTCCATGGATTACATGTCAAGCATTCCTTCTACTATGCATGGAAATGATCGTATTTTTATGGTCATCGACAAATTCTTGAAGATGGCCATTATGGCGCCATGCAAGAAGAATATCATAGCAGAAATCACTACTAAACTCTTCTTTGACTGAGTGTGGGTACACTTTGGGATCCCACAATCTATCATCTCAAATTGGGAGCGCAGGTTCCTCAGTACATTTTGGTTTTGTCTTTAGTCGATGTTGGACACTGTTACCGGAAATAGTGTCCACTCGAATGCTGCTATTCCCACTAAGGCTGGTATCTATCTTAGAAACAAACAAGTAAAGTCTACTTTCGTTTTCCTTTATGAAAATAGAAAAGAGGGGAACCAAGGAGACCAACCTTAGTCTTGCGCTTGATTTGCTCTACTTCCTGATAGAGCTTTGCTACTTCTATTTCGTCTGCCCAGCTTCAAAGAGCACCTGTGGAATCACAACAACATACTATTATCGAAGAACAAAGATCTATATTCATAAATAACACAGGACCAGATGTGTGTTAACCATATAAATGCATATATAAACAAGTACACAAGAATATGGAGGAAAACTAGAATAGCTTTATTAAGATGAAAAGTAGCAAGAGGATTACAACCATATGTTTTGACCCAGTATCATCCTCCAGCTAGAAAGCCCTTCTTCACCTCAAGCAAAGCTTAGATCTCCCAATACTGTGATTGTACACCAGAAAACCAATAGCACTTCTCTATAAGATACAAAATTCTAGCCTCTAACCTCTGGATCTCTAGGATGAGAGATCCATATATAGATTTTTGCAAAGGTGTGAGTCAGCTCTAGGTTTTTGATTAGTGTCCTCTCTCTGATAGTTCTTGGTTCCACTTGGAGATTTCATTGATCTCTTACTCACCCTTGAGTGAATTCTGAGAGGCAAATGTCATATGAGAAGTTTCTAGAAGATTCCTTGATCATCCACTTTGCAAACTGTCTCCGTCAGTTGTCTATTCTCGTCCATCACACCTTCTAGAAGGAATTTTTAGTATGCATCACACCTCCCGTGTGTATTAGGTGCGATGCGTCGCACCCTCTGCACTGGGCATTCAGTATGGTCCAGTTTTGACCATTTCTGAGCAATTTTTAGTGGAGAACTTCTGGGAGATGATGTAATCAGCTGACCTTGTTCCTTTAGGTAGTGAAGCAAACAATTTTAGGGACTTAGGAGCCCTTAGTTTATGGACATTTATGATTGGGGTTGAAGTGCCCAAAAATGTCTATAACAGTGTCCCCCTAAAGCATGAGGTCGTTAATCTCTCTGATGTCGGGTGAAATGCTTTACTATGAGGATCCGAAGTTTTTTCGAGCTGGGAGGCGACTTGTAATAAGATACAATACAATACATTATTTTGACAACATTTTTTCATGATCTAGCTCAGGCGGGCATTCCCATGCTTAGCTTTATAAATTAATTTTCATGTACATAGGATAGACAATCGTTTGGGTGACCGACTGATGATATGGACTCATCATCCTTTGATTTGGATGATCATCTATTCGGCAATGATGTACACTTGATGTCATTATATTCCTGAATATGTCATAGCCGAATGGATGAAACTAGATCCGGGGTCTTCAAAACTCATTCAATATTCACTCGGAGTACAAGTCGATCCATGTGAAAAATATTCTGGAGTCGAACATGGAAAGACATCGCCTGATTACCAGCCAATGATGTAAGCTGTTAACAGGTGCGAGAGGAATCACCAATAATGACAATGACCCTGAAGTTACTACAATACAATTCACGTGGTGTGAAAAAGGACTTGGCGTCAAACACCACGTAAAATCTCTCGATCGAAAGCCATTGATGTAAACTTGTCGCCGAAAGTGAGAAACTTGCAATTGAGGCATGCAAGCTTCAAAGTACTGAAAGGGTTGTTCCTAAGTCAACTTCTTGGATAATGAGCTGATGTCGAAAAGAAGTGACCTGTCACGGGAGGGCCTTAATGAATCCCACATCAACGACATGGAATGAAGCAAATGATTTCGGAGGTGAAAACAATCTGATGATACAAGGTTCAGGGTGGCAGTCATGAAGGAATGGAGCATGAATGTATTGCAGTGGGTGAGACACAGGTGAGTTGTATGAATGACTTCTCTTGAACATATCGGCGACACTGATGATGGATTGGTAGCGTTAACCCCAAATATGGATGGTGTGACAAACCAATGGTGATGACCAGTGAACAAAGCAACCCAACCCAGCATGGATGCGGAAGGAAAGCGTCATGTTCAAGAGCGACTTGCTACCAATAAAGTTTTTTCAAGTTTTCTTCCCAATTTTCCCCAGTCATTGCTGACCAGTACCTCTTTATTTTTGTCAAGATTGAGGAGGATAACATATGCTTGTTCTATAATCCGCCCTTCAGGTGAACCTGTTGCTATATTTTAGCGAGCCTAGTGACAGTGAAACTCGTTCTCCGTCCATTTGGACGAGTTTGTCGCTATTCGGTTTTAATGAGTTTAACGACAAAGATAACTTGGTCCCTTTCAATTTTAGAGAGTCTGAAAGAAATGGAAAGGAGACTCCAATGATTCTTTTTCATCATATAATCCCTTAAGTCCGAAAAAGCATAAAATAATACAAAAGGGATGAAGTTTCGATAGTTTTAACGAGCCGAACAAGACAAGCGCTTGATCTTTTTGTGTAATAATCCCTTAGGTCAAAAAAGATTAAAATCTAGAGGAGGGATAGCACTTCCGATGACTTTAATGAGCCGGAGAGGCCAATCACTCAACAATCTTTTCATGTTTTACGAGTCAGTTGAAAAGAGCTTAAAGGAGACTTGTTTTCGAGGAACGAGTGATAGTTTCGGGTAGCAGCTGATTCGAGGTAAGATTTGGAATTTTCCAATCATGGTAGTGTCACAAGGATGGCTAATAGAATCACTCTTCACAGATGTTCCTCGAAGGGGTAAACAATCATGTGGGGGTGAATGGTCGGCTAAAAACAGAGTGGAGATGATGATGAGAACATGACCAAGGCTCAAAAGCTGGTGATAAGGCATTCACGATGGTTATTTACCGGTTCATTTTTTAATGAGCTTAAATGCTGAGGGAAACATTTGCTCATGACTTATGTTTATTTTTTAACGAGCTTGAACTATGCGCTAAAACTACTCGTGGAAGGTTTATTTTTTAATGAGCTTGAACCCTGCGGTAACATTACTCGCAATAAGTTTGCATGCCCCAAGCATAATAACGCAAATCGAGGTGCATGCCCCCCAAGATTCATTGCATACAACATGGTGGTTGGAATGAAGGTTTACCTTCAAGATCTTTGAAAGACTTGACCTTCATTTTGCAAGATTGTAATTAAAGACTCGATTTGGAATGGGAGTTGTTTCATTTTTTAATGAGGTTGACACAGTAAAAGAACTATCCTCATGGTGACCTTCGATCACAACTCATAAGGGGTTATGAAGGAAAGATCTGGTTCCAATGCCCCCAGTACATAATGTACAACATCACTGAATTGATCATCAGATGATGTAGATATGGTAGGGCTTGGAGGCAATGCCTCGCGATGATCCACACTATCAAAATGTTCTGAGTTCTTCTTCATTTTTGTTAATGTAGAAGATCTCATGGGATAGGTTTCCATTGTGGCCACTTCTGCCTTCTTACTCAGAGGTGGAAGGGTAAAATTCCCCATTAAGGAAGGGTCTTTTAGGAGGCCTACTCCGATATTTTGAAGTGACTGAGAGCTTCCATGGATCATCAGAATGCTTCCCGTAATTTGTGACCTGTTGGGGAGAAATGTTTGTTGGTCGACGATTATGATTCCTCCTTGGAAGGGAAATGAAATCTTTCTGAAGTGCGTCGACACAACGGTAGCCATAGCATATATCTAGGGCCTTCCCAATAGGATGTTGTAATTGAGGTTTTCATCGATAACTTCAACATCAATTTCTACTGTTTTACCCACCAGTTCGACTTGCAAGTTACTTAAAATCCCATATGGAGTGTATGCTCGCCCATCAAATGCTTTTAATGTCGTTGACGATCCCGACAAGGGTGGTGAGCCTAAATTTTTCCAGCAGCTCATTGACATAATGCATGTAGATGCCCCCTCATCGATAATTGTTCGATGAACAGTTTTGTTGAGGGCTTTCACTTGAATAAGGAAAGCTAGTTGATTTGGTAATTGAGGGTCGTATCCTTTGTGATCAAAGGGCACAAGATTGGAATTCGCTGGGTCAATACCACCTATCGCTGATAATAAAGCCTGCTTTTGGGAGGGGCAATTTTGCAATACCTCAAGTGTCAACATAGCGAACGACGATTGGGCTAGATCCTCCACTATATTATAATGTTGTGCTACTCTGGCATGAGGATTAAATGTCAATTTGTGTACTACTCCCTTTGGCGGCTTTATCGTTAGCTCATGAATGATGGGTGGCACAACTTTGGTCGAAGTTGTTGTCGAACTACTAAGTTGATCTGTAGCCTTGTTGTTCGACATCTGTGGATTTCCATAATATTTATTCCTTGTCGATATCAAAGCATCATTTTGTTGTTTTGAAATGGACAACATAAGCACTCTAGACGGGGAAGAATTGTCGCTTGCAATTATATTTGTTCCTGGGTTCGAAAACGGATCAGTCAATACCGCTGAGGTTTTTGAATTCTTGAAGAATTTTCTAAGCTTAGCTTTATATAGACAATCTCTTGTCCGATGATCCTCATCGCATATCTGACACCCTGAAGGAGGTTTCCATTGCCCATAAGGGTTTGTAGAAGATTGTTTAGGAGATGAATCCTCTTGTTTCTTCTTTTTCCCTTTCTTTTTCTTCTTGCCTCTTGGTTGCTTTGGTTCTTTGCCATTCTCAGTCAACACGACATTAACCTTCGAGGCAAGAAGTTTGTCATTTGCATTTTGACTAGAAACCGTACGGGCTTTCTTTGAGGTAGCCTTTATGGTTTTCGTGCTAGTCGTACCTATCACGCCATTACCGGCATGAGAGTCTTTGTTTGATTTAGGAGGGGGAGGAATGGAAAAATCCGGTCTAGGAGCATCAAGGATTTTATCGTAGAGCGTGCTAGACTGAGTATAGATCAAGTCTAGATATTGTGCACAAGCAATAACTTGCTCTTCAGTGACGACTCCTCCCTTTGCCACATCTTCTATAATCGAAGGTAACAATGACTTAAAAAACCATTCAGCCAACAGCTGATCAGGAACATATGTTTTTACCATTCTACGATGACATCGCCACTCATGAATATGTTCGGATATGTGAGTGGCTGTCATTTGTTTGAAATTGGTAAGAAGTTTTCTTGTCGTTTCGTACCTTATGGGTAACTGAAAATGAGTTAAAAAGGTTGTGGCTAGGGTAGTGAAGTTATCAAACGAAGCTCTAGGAAATTCGATATACCATTTTGCTACCAGACCAATTAACGTTCGCTGAAAAAGGCGAAGCCTGATCGAATCATCGTTGAGAGTGTGTGATGAACACCATAGATGAAAGGTCATCACATGATTCGACGGGTCTTCACACAAATTTCCATTAAATTTAGGAATATCTGATGGAAGTTTATGCGGAATCGCTGGCCACCAAGGGGCATAAGCAATTGGATCGTTCGTCAACCAGTTTAGATATGGTAATTCTAGAGTTGCTACAAAGGGAAACTGTTGATTCAGGTTAGGCGAAGCATACCCAGGATAAGATGGAATCGCCTGAGCAGTGGGTCGTTGCATACCAACATAATGTATTTGATGTTGGTAACTTTGATAAGATTGATGGGCATAACCATTATAGTATGGTTGTTGATAACCGCTTTGGAAATGCGGTTGCCCATTACTTAGAAAGACTTGTTTCTCAGGTCCCTGATATGATTGTTGGAATTGTGGTTGTTGATATTGAACTAGCCATGGTTGTTGGACCATTTGCTGTTGTCCAATACTGGATGATTGACCAAGATGAGGAGTCATAGTACCTGTTTGAGCCTGAGTCACTCTAGATAAGGAGGCACTAACCAGAGGTTGTGGTTGAATCGCTGAGACAAGAGGTTGTTGTATTGCAACCTGAGAAACTTGGGGTTGACATACAACAGGTAGCGCTTGTACTTGCGATGCAGTCACCATAGCAGGTATAGTGGGAATATTTGACACAGGGTGGACTGGTTGCATTGAATATACAACCCTTGGTTGCTGAGGCAGTATTGGCACCCAACCGCTGGATGTAATTCCAGTTTGACCTGAACTTTGTTGTAAACTCCCATATGGTTGTTCTCGAGGAGGGAACAATGAAAAGGCATAGTGCCCCCCATATGGTGGAAATATAGTACTTAAAGGGTAGATTGGCCTTTGAAGACACATTGGATCAATTTTTTGAGTTTCAACATTAGAAATACCAGATGAGAATCCGGATGAAGAAATAGGAACTAACCATGTCGTCGAAACAATCCCTGATTGGACTCCGGTTTGTTGTTTAATACTTGTCGGGATAGATGGTACACCAACAAACATTTTTGGAGTAGCAGCAGGAGGTTCTGCTGCTACTGCATCAGATGACACAGTCCTGGATGTTGACAGTTGTTCATACATATTTAGTCTATCCAAAAGATTTCCTAGCGATTCTACAGGAACTTGTGATGAAGGGAGACTAATTTCTAACACCAACAAGGGAACAATGACGTTATTCCGATTAAAATAAATTTTAGATGCTTTGACACAACTTGTTTTTTCAATTTTAAACAGTCGAGAAAAAACAAAAGATGACTCTAGTCGCCTTCGATTTTTATTGAGCCTAAAGTGACAAGTGCTCAGAGGACCTTTTCCTTTAAGGAGTCTGAAAAGGAGAAAAATGGACTTCTCTAGAGATCTAGGCAGAGGGGATTACCAAAACAATTGCAAAACTACATAATACTTTTTACGGTATGACAATCAATCTTACCGAATGCTCTGTTCAGTGCATTGTGATCGATAGGGCGGCATACATGGCTTCCTAAGGATAAAGGATGCAGCCTATTGTGGTCTCCCAAAATATACTCGATGGTACGTGGGAGCACAAGTCCGTACTAGCATTTTCTGTCTCAGAGTGGAGGAATCACCCAACCAACAATCAAAACAATAGTTACCAGGTTTTACGACGTTGGAATACGTCTCTAGCCTAGACCTCTAGATGTTGTGCGTTAGGTTCCAAAGCGTTGTTAGATTCATTAAATTTATTTTAAGTTGATCTTGCTTAATAATTTGCCTTTCAGCTTCACCGCGTGATGTGTATATAATTCCTAAGATGCAGTCTAAGATGATGAACAAACATTTGATCTTCTGTCGGCAATGAAAATCCTAGCTACTAAGGAAAGAAAGTTAAGAATCTTTCAGCAAAGAGCACAGAGCACACGTTAAATGCACTGTCCTAAATCAAACCAAGCAGTCAAAATGCAAATGCACATGCATGTATTTGTTTTTCAACCTTCTTAATGTATGAATGATGATAAGAAAGCTATGTGCAAATATGAATTATTTTCAAAGCGACAGTACTCAACAAATTTCTTTTCAAAATGAAGTGAAGGTAGGAGAGACACTTTGCTATTTCGAAATGAAAATTGCTTTTCGAAACTTTAAAAACTATTAATTCAAATCATATGAAATAGTAGCTGTATAATCGACTATCAGGAACAATAGGATTGTCTTCTAAAATTGAAAACGACAGCTACGACACTTTCAGATCAAGAGACGATAGTTCGACTACGCTACTTTTTTGCAAAAGAGAACTAAAAATGGTGCACAATACATAAAAACACTTACAGTTATTTGCACTAAGGAGGTGGAATAATGCAAGAAAAGGGGGTTTTCACAGATATACACTGACTACAGAGAGCAAAACTCCTGAATAGGATTGAAAACAATGAGAAACAACCAGAGTCTGAAGGTAAAGTTAACCTTCCCTGACCATCGCACATGTTACACAGTGAAACCAGTATGCAGCGCACCTACTGCACTCGGGAAGTGCGATGAATATAGTCTGCCTTGAAGGCAGGGTGCGATGGTACCAGTGTGAGAATTTAAACAAGTTTCCACTCACAGTTTGCAATTCAGTTCAGGGATTTAGTCCGAGTAAGTAATGTTCAGTATATGTAAAACACAGGGGTGATCTAAAGAGGTTACTGGAGCCACCACTTAGGGAAATTAGATTGTTTGCAGATTGATTGTTTAATTTATAAACAAAACCTGGAGATAGACTGAAGCAACATTGATCTACTTTGCATTTATATAACAAATGCAGTTTGAATGCTAGCTGGCTTGGCTTCAGGCTCCGTCTGTAAGTTTATAAAAGAAACAAAGATAGATAGGCTAACAAACAATCTAGACATTCCCCAGTGGAGTCGCCATTTTGTTATCGGGAATAGTGTCCACTCGAATGCTGCTATTCCCACTAAGACTAGTAGCTATCTTAGAAACAAACAAGTAAAGTATACTTTTGTTTTCCTTTATGAAAATAGACAAGAGTGGAACCAAGGAGACCAACCTTAGTCTTGCGCTTGATTTCCTCTCCTTCCTGATAGAGCTTCGTTGCTTCTACTTCGTCTACCCAGCTTCAAAGAGCACCTATGGAATCACAGAAACATACTACTATCAAAGAAAAAAGATCTATATTCATAAATAACATAGGACCGGATGTGTGTTAACCATACAAATGCATATATAAACAACTACACAAGGATATGGAGGAAAACTAGAATAGCTTTATTAAGATGAAAAGTAGCAAGAGGATTACAACCATATGTTCTGACCCAGCATCATCCTCCAGCTAGAAAGCCCTTCTTCACCTCAAGCAAATCTTAGATCACCCAACCCTGTGAATGTACACCAGAAAACCAACAACACTTCTCTATAAGATAAAAAATTCCAGCCTCTAACCTCTGGATCTTTGGGATGAGAGATCCATATATAGATTTTTGCAAAGGTGTGAGTCAGCTCTGGGTTTTTGATTAGTATCCTCTCTTTGATAGTTCTTGGTTCCACTTGGAGATTTCATTGATCTCTTACTCATCCTTGAGCGAATTCTGAGAGGCAAGTGCCATATGAGAAGTTTCTAGAAGATTCCTTGATCATCCACTTAGCAAACTGTCTCCAACACTTGTCTATTATCGTCCATCACACCCTGTGGAAGGACTTTTTAGTATGAATCACACCTCCCATGTGTATTAGGTGCGATGCATCACACCCTCCGCACTGGGCATTCAGTATGGTCCAGTTTTGACCATTT
The DNA here is from genome assembly GCA_000404065.3 of Pinus taeda. Lineage (NCBI taxonomy): Eukaryota > Viridiplantae > Streptophyta > Pinopsida > Pinales > Pinaceae > Pinus > Pinus taeda. The sequence goes on from APFE030999682.1 coordinate 121,848, forward strand.
CTGAGCAGTTTTTAGTGGAGAACTTCTAGGAGATGATGTAATCAGCTGACCTTGTTCCTTTAGGTAGTCAAGCAAAACTTTTAGGGACTTAGGAGCCCTTAGTTTATGGAAATTTATGATTGGGGTTGAAGTGCTCACAAATTTCTATAACAGACACCAAGCTCACTAAGTCCACAACTTTCCATCTCCAAACTGATGGCCAAACAATGGTCATCAATAGAATGATCGTACACATTCTGCATATGTACAACTCAAAGAATCCATGCACATGGAATGAGAGCCTCCCCTTTTTCAGGCACAACTATAGCCAGGCTCTCCACAACTCGAATGGACACAACCCTTTTCAGGTGGGCTTGGATTCCAGCCACTATGTCCCATAGATGTGGCCATACCATTTGCAGCTACTCAAGCAGATTCAACTCATGTTTAGTATGAAGCCGATAAGGCAAACAACTTCATTGAGAACATCCAACACATTTGCCAAAAGGTCCATGACATTCTAGAGAAATTAAATGCCAAGTACAAGCAGTGACATGATCAACATTGGTTGTCACAAAAGTTTCAAGTGGGCGACAAAGTCTGGTTGCATTTGCAAAAGGAATGCCTTACCAGAGCCTATTAGAAACATAGACCACTCCAATATGGTACCTACACCATTACCAAGGATGTGGGAGACAATGAATTTGAGTTCATCATTCCCCCATTCCTTGGCCTGCACCCAGTGTTCAATGCGAATTGCCTTCGACTATACTTCCCACCATTGTTGGACACATCAAACATTGTATAACAACTCACACATACATAGTTAAATCCAAACTATGTGGAACTAGCCACAACTGATCAAATCATGGACACGCAGATCAAGAGCAATCGACAATAAAGGATCCAACTATATCAAGATGTCCAAGTGGGCCAACTCCTTCACCAAGGCAAGTGGCTTACTAGGGACGAAGTTCAGCAGAAGTTTCCTCATCTCATTGAGGAACTCAATGCAATGGATATCATTGCTTCCTAAGGGGGGAGGAATTATCAAGGTGGATATTGATGGCCACCCACCTATTTTATTTGGATCCCCACCATTATTTCTTGCATTTTTTTTAGTTTCCTTACTTGTAGCACAATTTAGTATTTTTGGCTGTTTTTTGGGTCCTAAACTTCTGGAGCCGTTTTGAGGCCCTAAATAACGTTTTTTGGGAAACCGGGGGACAACTTTGTCCTTGGATAGATATTTCTAATGAGGTATTGTGTTTTTCAAACAGAGATTGTATTTCAAATTTATGACCCCGGGAAGTTGATGTACCAATTTACCCAAAGGACGCCCCAGGTTTCGACTCCACCTATTGAACCCTCCCCTATAGACAGCTAAAACGTAAGTTACTAAAGGCAAAGAAGTAGAGATTGAGACCCAAGAGGAGGAAACATTGTTTGATTTTTTTAAGGGTGGAAGGAGACTCCATACAAGGCCAACAAACAAATTAAGATACAAAATCAAACTCAGAAATAACCCTGAGTTGGCCAAAGAAGTGATTTAGGTTGACAATATGCCATTGACAGACCTAATCATCAATAGAAAGAAGGCTATAGGCTCTAAGAAAAGTAGAGACAAATAAATTGTAAAGATGGATCCTATGGAGACAAGGCAGAGCAAAAAACAAAGACTAGAGAAGGTGGATGTACTTATCAGGGTACTTAGTACCCTTAAATAAAAGGATTGGGGGAGTAAACATGAAATTTTTTCTATCTATTTCAAGAAATAGGGATTTTCATTTTATTCCTAACAATTGGCCTAATTGTTAGTGATTTTGTAGCAAATAGGGAGCACTAACATCTCTGTTGTCAGCGAAATTCATCTAGGTGAAAATGTTGACATTCCTACTAACAACGATTTTGAAATAGGAGGAAAATAAATGCTGAGAATCAGTCTGTTAGCAAAATCTACAAATTGTAAAACCAATGAAGTTCACAACAACATTATTAGCGTTTTTTTCCAAGAGGTCTGAATGAAAGAAAGGATGAATAAAAAAGCAGTTATCCTGTTTTGTAGAGGGACCTATTTTTCCAACTAGGATGTTGTGCTATTAGTTAAGGACATGTTTCTACTTTCATGGAAGACAGTTTGAGAGATACTTCACTTGACCTATATACCAGCATATTTTCCAGTAGTTATTTTTGGGAAAAATTGAATGTATTTAAGTTTTTATTTACATGCACAAACTTGAAGATATTTAGATATCTTAAATTCTTGTAATTAATCTAGAGACTAATATTTTGCAATCAGTTGATGTAAGTTCTATAAGACAGTTTATGAAGAATCAAGAAGGGTTAGATTTTATTAAGAAAACATTTTTATTCTGGTATATTTGAGTAGCCTTGAATATATTATAGTTTTTAATGAGCATTTTATAGGAAACTCATGTGTTGTAGTTCCCTGTCAGTTTCCTCTTTATTTTAAAAACTTTATTTCATGTCTGAAAGTATTAGTATATGAGATTGGGATTCATTGATGCTATTTTCTCATATTTATTAGCCATTAGTATTCATTACCTCAATTAGCTATAAAATATATTTTCTTTCATTTTTTTTTTCTTCCAATTTTTCGAACTGTTAAAGGATTTGATGTTATCATGCTTTTTATATCTTTCTCATTAGATATGTAGCTTCACTTGTTTAGAACTGGGCTCCATGCACAATGGTGTGTTTTGTAAACAACCCAACCAATTTTATCCTATGAACTAAATCTGGCCACAGAACTCAATTACGAAACCTACTACTACAATGACCATATAGTAGTTGAGTTACTGAGAGATCCCTCTCTAGGTTGAAGGGCCAAATTTCAACCGAAAAGAGGTTTGAGGTTACCTTAGGGTTTTTCCTCCAGCCAAGGTTTTCCCTACGTGATAACATTTTGGCACTATTTTTGGGAAGGAAAGGCATATTTTTTACCCAAATGATTTTATTATTGAAGATCAAATCTATGAGGGTAAACAAATATTTGTATATTAGTTTGCCTGCAAGATGTTTTCTCTTGCGACTCCACATTATAATCTGAAGGGTTGTTATTGATGGATTTCCTGCTCATATAAGCATTTATACTCAGAGGAACCCTGATGCAAATCCACCTCAAATTTTTTCAAGCCTAGAAAAGATGTTCAGGAAAAAATCTCCTAAAGGAACATGTATGGTCAATTTAGAAAGGTCTTTTTCTCTACTTGCAAAGCTTGAAACCTTTGAAGACTTGCTGTGAGAAATTAAATTTGAAATTAATTTACTCAGATCTAAGTATGAAATTAGTCTATGATATACTTTTTGTGATCCAACATCTCTTAAGACATTCACTCATGGGCCCTCTATCCTCAAAGTAGAGTTGTTACCCCAAGGTTTTGAGATTTGGTCTCATTTTCATAAACTAGAACAAAAAGTATAGGAAGTTCAAGAATCCTTCATTAAATCTCCAAATTCACCCCAACTAATCAGTTGTCCTCAAGGGTTTTTCAAAATCCTTTTCCATCAACTGTTATTCCAACAATTTGAGTACCTTTGACATTCATTGTCCTTACTCTTGTTGTTAGTATAATTTGACATCTCAACCCTATGGCTCCCCAATATGCACCTTTGAAACTTGGACAGATGATCCATGATATCCCACATAATTATTGACAATGTCTAAATCAGTTTGATGGTACTTGATATTATACAACTTAGAAGCATTTAGGAAATCCTAACGATTTTATAGATCTAGAAGAAGTTCATCACGAGGTTGTCAATTTGAGATTTTTTGCACAAAATTTATTGGGTGAGATAAAGAAATGGTTCAAACATTTACCTATAGCTAGTATTAATACCTTCCAGCAATTTGAACAATTGTTTCTCAGCATATGGGAAGTGAAGAAAAACCCCTTGTAGATTCTAGCCGAGTATGATGCCCTGAAAAGGAACCGAGGGGAATCTGTTCAAGAATTCATAGTTAGGTTTAACAAGATTTATAATTCTATTCCAGATTAGATCAAACCTCCTCCTAGTTTAGATTTATTACTCTATCGTGACTGTTTTGCTATCGAGTTGGATTATCAACTATGTGAAATAAATCCTACTACTTTAGAGAAAACGCAGAGTAATGTGATTGGAGTGGAGGCCAATTTATTGGAAAAGAAGACAAAAATGAAGGTTGAAAGGAGAGTACATTCCAAAGAAGATCCATATTCATATTTTGACTTAAAATTTGACGTGATTCTAAAAAATATGGAGAAATTGGTGGATAAATTAACTCCTCCCAAAAAGGAAAATCAACATCAAGTCAGAAATCTAAATTTCAGGAGACCCCAGGCTACTCAAAATCATCCTAGAGAGAAGAAAGGTCCTGAAGAACAACAACCTATTATTTGAACTCCTTTTTCTAGAATATTATTTTGATGAGGATACTATTGATGAATAGGATCATCAGATTGGGTGTTTCAATGAGAAAGTAACCCAATTATTTCCCACCAAAAAAGAACATGACATTTCTATTGGATGGTCATGAGAAAAAGAGAATGTTCATCTTTGTGATTTGATTTCCTATCAACAACGACATAATAATGCGGTGGAAGATTTTCAAAGGAAGTACAAACTTAGAAACCAGAATGTCCCTAGCAAAGCTCTACCATAAAAGACAACAACTAAGCAAAAAGTTTAGCCTAGAAAATATATATTGAAGAAACCCGAGGAGCCAAAGAAGGACAATCTGAAAAAAGCAAAAGAAGCAAGAAAGTTGACCAAAGATTCAGAAAAATCAATGTCATACTTTAATCTAGAGTTTGAAATCAATAAGTTGAAAGTATTCATTCATTTTGTTGAACTTTTGAGAAATGAGAAATATAGGAAAATAATTTTTGGTAAATTCAAAATTTGATCAAGTCAACATAAATTCCCAAGTTTTTTTAAACCTAGATGATGATGCTCCTGAATTTGTTTTTGGTCCAAATGTCACTAGTTCAAACAATGATGTGCCACCATTTTATGTAAGTTTGAACATACATGATATAATCCTTGATAACGCCATGTTAGACTCTGAAACTTCACATAAAGTCAAGCCTAACTCAGTCATGGACCATCTAGGACTCCAAATTACTAGACCCTACAAAGACTTGTTCTCTTTTGATTCCAGAAAGGTAAAATACCTAGGGATGATAAAGGATTTAGTTGTCACCTCTTCTCAACTTCCTTCTAGAAGTGTATTGACAGATATAGTAGTCGAAAGCATTCCATCCAGATTCGACATGTTTCTATCCCGATCTTGGGGAGCAAGAATGGGAGGAACTTTACAGATGGACATGTCCTATGCTTCTATCATGCTGTTTTGGTGAAATCAAAAGATTGTATCGAGAGTTCCAAATGGCATATATGGTGAGCAACACAACCCATTTGGATAATCATCCTATCTATATAGTAGACACAAAACTAGGATCAAAGAATTTATTCAATGATTGTTGCTTTGAGGGAGAAAAATCAGCAGAAAATGGAACTAATATTAAGCAAAAACAGGTTAAAAAAATTTCAAATGATGTCCGGAAATTACATTTTGATGGATCCACTTGCGAGAAGGGTTCTAGAAAAGGAGTATGGATTGTTCCACCAGATTGTACAAGCCAATTACATTCATTTAAAATGCTTTTTGACTGTACAAATAACGTGACAGAATATGAACCCGGATGCGGGTGATCTTAATCAGTGATTAATGGGATTAATGACTCAGGCACGCGTAGCCGACAGCTGGCAAGTGGACAAGCTTAAGCCAAAGGCTATTTATCAGCGCGTGGAGGAAGGAATTCAATGCCATTTATTTCAGGCACAGTCCCAAGGTACGCAGATGGGAGTTATTTGGATGGCGAGCCAGTTTCAGATTTCATTCACCGTGGTCCTTTTATGTTTGCCTGATGAGAGCCCGCTCTCAGGGGAAGTTGTATTCTCTTGCTCGGGTGCGCTTAAGGTCTGTTGCAGGGGCCGTCTCTGGTGGTCTTGCTCCCAGGAGAAGCTGCCTTGGTCTCAGGCGAAGCCGCCTTGGAATTCCTTTAGGCTGTTTGACGTAGTCGCTAAGGGCTCCAATTCTGACTTCACCTTTCGCGTTTGGGGTCTCAGACCAGTCTGTGTTTCATATTCTATTTCCATCCATGATATAGGCACCTGGGTTGGGAGTTTGGCTCATACAGTTGCGGATGAGCATTGTCGGGTAATCGAGTCTTTTGCCGGTGGGTTCAGAGTTTGTGTCTTGCCCTTTTTAGTCTGGTCTACCTTCTGGGCTCCCACCAGCTCTCAGTCATCTTTACATCACCCCCTGTCTTCGGGCTTGTTTGTCACGCAGCCTCATTTGCACATGGCTCCTCGTCAAAGGGGAACTCTCAGACGCGGGCGCAATTCGGGTCTCTGTGGAGGGTTGGGGGGACGAGGCAGCCCTGCTCCTCGTCGCATATCCCCGCTAGCCATAGCCTCGCCTTCTTCGCCGACCTCTGAAGAGTCTGGTCCTTCAGTAAAAAACTCGGTGCAATCAGCCAGATTCAAATTCAAAAGCAGGTTAAACAAACCGCTAATCTCAGCCTTGGTCACTGTCATCTTCTCAGAGGAAGAAGAGGAGCTCATCAGCTCGGATGCAGCCTCAAAGGAAAAATCGCCTTCTCTGACTGCCAATTCGTCGCAGAGCCGACTGGAGGAAGATATTCTTAATGCTCCTTCAACGGGGAGGGAAGAGGATTATCAGGACATGGAAAGAACACAGCGGGACTCACCTCAAGAGAACATTATGGAATGTGAGCCAGCTAAAACTTATGTAAATTTACTGTATCTCAAGCCTCCTCCAGAAGGAAATTCAATGGAGGTTGAAGATGGGGTGATGGTTACTTGGGAACGCGCCCCAGACAAGGACAATGAACAGGTTACTGGTGAGCCCAAGTAAGTGTCAGTACAGTGCTTGCAACATTAGGGTAGCTACTCTGTTTTGGTTTTCCAGCTTTCTTGGTTTAGTTTCAGGATGTTTGGCAACGAATATCTCCAGCTTGCGGCTGATCAAATGTACGGATTTTGATAATTTGGCTAAAGCCCAGCTATCAGTCATGTTCTCCTTTTTTTAATCTGGCTAAAAGCCCAACTATCAGTCTTGTAAGGTTTATTTTTGGTTACATCCAGGTCTGTTCTAGTTTTTTAGGTAATGTTCAATGTTCTTTACAACAGAAGGAACAACCATTTTTGTAAAGATTTCTTGACAGAGGGATGGCTATGGCACTCTTAGAGGTTTAATCCTCTTTGTACATATTTTTTCAATTTTTTAATATCAATAGCATAGTCTTTACTCTGAAAAAAAAAAAAAAAAAAAAAAAAAAAAAAAAAAAAAAAAAAAAAAAAAAAAAAAAAAAAAAAAAAAAAAAAACAACGTGACAGAATATGAAGCTCTCATTATTGGGCTAAATCTGTTAAGAGAGAAAAAGGCGAAGAGAAATCACATTTTTTGGGAATTCTAGCTGATTGTGAAACAAGTCAAAGGTACCTACCAAACTAAGCATCTGAGAATGAGAGCCTATAGGAATGAGGTTTGGGATTTATTTTCTAAATTCTTTTCTCAACACAAGACCTCACTAGTATCAAGATAGGAGAATGGAATTGCAAATTCTTTAGATACAACTCCTAGTGCATTTAGAATTCTGATTTATCCAAATGAAATGCATGAGATAAATGTTAGATGCAAGCCTTCAATTCTAGATAATACAAAGAATTGGTAGGTATTTGAGGAAAATCAACAAATCAAAATATTTCTTGAAAGAACAAATGAATTTCCCAACACTCAATAGAAAATCATGAAGAGAATGAAACTAAATATACTAATTCTAAGACAACAGTATTTTTGAATGTTGTCGCTAGACATGAAATTATTCAATTAAGTAAAAAATCTAATTCCTAGAGGCTTGGTTCCTTTAGAAAGAATGTTTGATTTTAATGATGTAGTAGTTAAGCCAAGAATTATACCAAGCAATGGTGAGATGTAAGATTGCAATTTGGGGACTAACAATGACCCAAAGAGAGTCAAAGATTCTAAGACTTTGAAGGAGGGGATGAAACCAAAATATGCATAATTATTGAAAGAGTTTGCTGATATATTTTCTTGGAGGTATGAATATTTGATTTTTGTTTTACCAAACCATCATCCAACATACTATACCACTTAAGGAGGATGAGAAACAATTTAAACAAAAGTTAGGAAAGATCAATCTAAAGATACTACCATTGATTGAGAAGGAAGTAAAGGGACTATTAGCTTCAAAAATCATCATTCCACTCAAATTTTCCAATTGGGTACAAAACTCGGTGCCATTGAGGAAGAAAAGTGGCGAAATTTGTCTGTGGATTTGAGAAATTTAAATAAAGTCCCACAGAAGGATAATTATCCTTTACCAAAAATGGATAACATTCTACAGAAGGTGGCTGGTGTAGAAAGAATTTCTATGTTGGATGGGTTCTCAAGATACAATTAGATCGTGGTTGACCCAAAAAATAAGGAGAATACTACCTTCACCAGACCATGGGGTACATTAATGCATTCTAAGATGCCATTTAGACTCATGAATGTCAGAGAAACTTTCTAGCATGCGATGGATATAACTTTTACTGACGAAAGAGATAAATTTGTTGTAATTTATCTCAATGACATTACTATTTTCTCAAAATCTGAATCTTCTCACTTGAAACATTGAGGAGAGTTTTTAGTAACTGTAGGAAATTTGGAATTTCTCTAAATCTAAAAAACTCCCATTTCACCATGAAGGAAGGAAATATATTGGGACACATACTATCAAAGGATGACATCTAGATAGACCCCAACAACATGACAACAATCCAAAATATTTAACATCCGAGAAACAAAAAGGAAGTGCAATATTTCTTAGGTAAAGTAAATTTTCAGCAGCGTTTTATTCCAAAGTTTGCAAAATTTTTAAAAGTAATAACAAGTATGCTTAGGGAAGGGAGCGAGATTAAGTGGACTTAGCATTAAAATAATTATTTTAATGATATCAAGAGAGCTTTAGGCCGAGCCCCTTTACTCATTAGTCTGGATTTTTCAAAGGATTTCATGATTTTCTCTTTCGCCTCTCAGCACACCATCTCTGGTGTGTTGCTTCAGAAGAATGATGCAGGTCAAGGACAACCCATCTCCTTTTTCAACATGGAATTGAGGGATGTTGAACTAAAGTACAACATTCTAGACAAACAAGCATATGCGTTAATCAAAGCTCTTAAAGATTTCAGAATTTTTATTCTGCATTCTCATGTGATTACATATGTGCTAGATGTTGCAATAAAGAGTATTTTAGTACAACCAGACATTGATGGAAGAAGAGGGTTGTGGATTGCTAATATGTTGGAATTTGACTTGGAAATCAAACCTACTAAGTTAATTAAAGGACGGGGTCTAACTAGACTAATGACTGAAAAAAATCTTGATGCTTTTGGTATAAATTTTGTTCTTGATTTATCAGATCTTCCAAATGAAGAATAATTGGTTAAAGCTAAAGATTGTTTCAAAAAATGTTTGTGGTATAATGACGTTATGTATAATATCCTAAATTTACAATTACCACCAGGAATAGATAAGACATGGGCTAGATTTTTGAGATTGCAATCTGTTAAGTATTGTCTTTTAAATGGTTATTTGTATTGGAAGGATCCTTACAGTATTTGATTGAGTTAAAGAATTTCATGAGGGAGCATGTGGGGGACATCATTACTGGAAAGCCATAGTAGATAAAAATTTTAGAGATGGATTTTACTGGCCTAGTTTATTTTCTGATGTTAGAAAGGAAGTAGCATTTTGTCATAAATGTTAGTTGTTTGAGGGTAATTCAAAAATAATGTCTTTGCATTTGAAACCTATCTCCATGGAGGCATCTATCCAACAATGGGGCCTTGACTTTATAGGGAAATTCATCCGACATTGTCAACATAACATAGATGGATCTTAACAGGGACATATTACTTCACAAAATGGATTGTGCACTTCCAAGCAGGACAATTACTAATCTTATGGTTATTCAATTCTTAGAAAATATTATTTCTAGATTTGGTTGCCCAAAGAGAATTATTACTGATAATGCACAGTGATTTAAGTCTAAGAGATTAGTAAAATTTTGTGAAGACTACCATATCAAGCTTAGCCATTCTACAACCTATTACCCTCAAGGTAATGGACTGGGAGAATCCTCCAATAAGAATTTGAACAGAATTATTAAAAAACTGTTAGAAGACAACAAAAGGGCTTGGTATACAAAACTCAATTTTTCCTTATGGGAGTTACTATTAAGAGTTCAATCAACACTTCTCCTTTCCAGTTTGTATATGGTGTTGACATAATATTTTCTGTTTCAATTGGAATGCTTGTTATGAAATATTTGCAAGAGTTGGGAGAAGAACCAAATTAGTTGCAGAGAAGGATAAATCAACTAATTGAAGTGCAAGAAACCAGAGAGAGAGTGTATGAAAAATCTCAACAAGTACAAGACCAGATTAAGAATTTTTTTGATAGAAAAACTAAAGAGCATGACTTTAAATGACAAGATTGGTTTTAAAATGGGATGCCTGTATCGAGGATAAGGGTAAGCATGGGAATTTTGAGAACATTTGGAAACGGCAATACAAAATTGTAGCTTTCCGTGGTAAGAAAAATTTCATCATAGAAAGTCTGCAAAGAGAATTACTACCTAGAGGTCGAGTCAATGGACATTTCTTGAAGTATTATATCTCATAAACAAAGAATGATTTTGAAATTTCATTGTACATATCCATATATTTTTGAACTCCTTATTTTTGAGTCAGTAAAAGTTTTTTTTTAAGCTAGTATTTGTAATGGACGAGGAAACTGGTCTATGGGGTTTGTGCTTCCATCATTGATCGAGAACATCCCCATGGAGGCAACTGTTATCAGAATAAAAATCATTTTTTTAGATTTTCAAAAAATGCTGACAGTTTCAGTTTCATCATTTTAGTTGTAATAAATAGGGAAATTACTGATAGTGAGGTTATGAGTGTTTTAATGATTTGATATAGTTTGTCGAAGAAATTCATTGACAATGGGATTATCAACAATTTCATTGTGACTGACAGGCCAACTGTTAGCACCAAAACCAAATTTCAAATTTAAAAGGTGATGACTATATTGACCATGTCAATGTCAGCGATATTATTGAAATGTGTCTCTATTTGTTTTGAAGGGGTAAAAAGAATTAGTTAATGATTTTTCTCCACTACTATGAGTTAAAAATTATTTTACCGTATGATATGAAATCCATTTTTGATCATCACCTAAAGCTTCGTAATCATTCACTCATCCAACTATAATATTTTGGCCGCATGTCAAGTTGTTTTACCATGTCCCATTAGTAGATTTTGTTTTTGTTAGTTTGGAGTTAGTCACAATTGGCATTGAAAGTTGTTTTACTCACAAGGATTCAAGATCGAATCTCGGGACAACCACACAGCGCGACGGGGAAAGGAGGCAAAGAAAATTGGTCTGAGCCCAAAACACTAGATTTGAACAATATAAACTTTGAAACAGGAACTGATACGATTACTTGTTTCATTGAGGTAGAAAAAAGGAACCGATTTTGAAAAGTGGTGATGCAGAATACAATCTTTCTTTTTTCTAGAGCATATTTTTGACACTTTAAATTCTCTTACGTATTAAATATAAATATTTGTTTTTAAATGATATTGATTCTCATGCTGATCTTGAAACATGTTGATGCACCATCAACATTTTTTTTAGAGGTCTTATTTTTGGCACTTTAAATTTTTTAATGTATTCAATGTGGATATTTTTTTTTAAAATGTTACATTTTTTAACAAATTTTATGTCCAATTTTTTTTTAAATCATGATTACTTAACAATTTTTGTAGTTGTCTTCT